>CM077644.1:9844374-9889374 GCA_039707465.1 Rhabdophis nuchalis | reverse complement strand
CAGGGCAAGAATTTCCTATTTTATGCCTGTGTGTTTGGCTTCTGGGTATGAAACGGAAAGCTTGGTGCCGTTCTCCTTTGAATTTCACGCTCTTGACTTTCAGCTCATTTCTGCAACTCTTAAGATGACTTGGGGGTTTCCCTTGGTCTTCTAGGAGAACATGTCTGAAAGGGGGTCTTACAGTTCACAGGGAGGTCAGACGGCGACAGATGGATGTGGCCACAAAAATGCCATCGTTACAAGTCGTTTCTGACCGGGCTTCTTCATTTGCCAATTATGCTAATTCCACAGCAACTTGGCAGTTTCTAAAAGTCTATGAAGCCCCAGCTGTTATTTTTGCCCTTTTTCATGGGCTCTGCATACAGAGGTGTCACTAGAAGTGTCATCATCGCGCCTGAGTGCCCTTGAAATTAGCCACTCAAATATTACAATGCCATTTCCCCTCTTCCTTTCTCACGCAACCTACCGAATCGCAAACAAACACAATGAACAAGTTACACTCCAGAAAATTAACCAAGATTCAAGCTAAAGAATAGAGGTACTCCTTGTCTTACAACCATTTGTTTTCGCAGTGAAAAAAGGGGACATGAGCAGTTCTAACCCCTAACCCTTTAGGAAAAAAAAAACCCAGGGGTGTTCAAGCTTGAGAGCTTTAAGACTTTTGGACTTCAACTCCCAGAATTCCTCCTCTCGATCTTTCTCTTGATGATCGGTGGACGGGCGGAGGGAGGAAGCTGGAACCGGTTCTAAACGGCCCTGTAGATTTGTGGAACCTCTTTCTATAGAAGAGGTCAGAACTGGCAGGAACCCACCCCTGTCGTACATCGAGGACAACTACCTGTAGTATCCGCCTGGAGAAAGCCAAAGATTATTTGTTATGCTTTAAAGGGACATTTTGATTTCCGGAACCTTTTTCTTTAGATGTTTATTAAGGGAGCTCATCCATATTCATGGGTCTCCCTGCTGTCTCAGCAATGGCACACTTTATCGAGTTTGTCCGCCGCACGATGCTGAGCTAATATTTGCGATGTTGTCCAGTAGCTCTGGGCCAGCTCGTTGTGTTGTGTTTCAGCAGTTTACCCAAAGAGAGTCCCGTCTTGCAAGGTTTAAGACCCCCCCCCCATTCTGCACCTCTCCTTTTTTCTCGGTTTGCAATTGTCCCCCAACAGACACACAAGTTTTACTGCCATGCCATAACAGCTCTTTGGAGGCTTGTATCCCCAGGTCTGTGGTTGGGTTTATTTTCATTTAATGTCTTTAGTTAAAACAATTTATATGCCCCTTCCCTCCCTCCTCACAGCAGGGACCCCAGTTGTTTCACCGCAGGACAAATGAAACTGAGAAAAAGTGGGCTGCTCAAGTCGTGGAAAGATCCGAAGAAGGTCTGTGGTGAACTCACACAAACTGCTTAAGCAAGAACATTCCTATATGGTTCCGCCCCAGGCTCCTGATGGACCCGATAAGGTTCCAAAGGGAGCTTGGGCCAATTCCTGTGGACTTGCCCCGCGACTCGACTGAGGACCTAGTGGCTGCATGGTTAAGTGCGGCCACGGGGGCCTTGGACCGAGTCGCGCCCTTGCGGCCTCTCTTGCGGCGACGAACCACCTGGTCTCCTTGGTTTACCGATGGGCTTAGGGAGATGAAGCGCCACAAGAGACGCCTAGAGAGCAGATGGAGATCTTCTCACTCTGAAGCCGACCGAACACTAGTGAGAGACCATATTAGGACTTACTTAGTGGCGATAAGAGTGGCCAAACGTGAGTATTGTGCCACTCTTATTGCATCCGCAGATAACCGCCCTGCCGCCCTGTTTGGGGTGACCCACTCCCTCCTTCAACAGAGGCTGCGGGAAGCCCCTTTACAGGGTCGAGCAGAGGAATTTGGGATTTGTCTGCAGGAGAAAATCACTCGGATTCGGAACGAGCTACCCTCCATCGACAGTGGTCCAGTCGAGCAGGCCAAGGCTATTCTTGTGACACCATCTTGGGAGGAGTTTGATTTTATTACCACCGAGGATATGGACAAGTTGTCAAAGAGACTTAGGGCTACCACATGTTTATTGGACCTGTGTCCCTCCTGGCTTGTACTGGCATCCTGGGAGATGACACGAGGCTGGCTCCAGGGCATTGTCAACGCATCTTTGAGTGAGGGGTCCTTGCCTTCCGTCTTGAAAGAGGCGGTAGTAAGGCCCCTCCTCAAGAAGCCGTCCCTGGATCCTGCATTATTAGAGAACTATCGTCCCGTCTCCAACCTCCACTTTTTAGTGAAGGTTGTTGAGAGTGTGGTGGCTCAACAGTTTCCGCGACACTTGGAGGAAGTTGATTATCTAGACCCGCGCCAGTCCGGCTTCCGACCCGGGCACAGCACCGAGACGGCATTGGTCGCGTTGGTTGATGATCTCTGGAGGGCGCGGGATAGAGGATATTCCTCTATCCTAGTCCTACTAGACCTCTCAGCGGCTTTTGATACCATCGACCATGGTATCCTATTGCGCCGACTGGGGCGGTTGGGGCTGGGAGGCACCGTTCTGCGATGGTTCTCGTCCTACCTCTCTGGTCGGTCGCAATATGTGTTGGCAGGGGGCAGAGGTCGGCCTCGAGGCCCCTAATATGTGGGGTTCCTCAGGGGTCGGTCCTCTCGCCCTTACTGTTCAACACATATATGAAGCCGCTGGGTGAGATCATCCGTGGTTTTGGGGTGGGATATCATCTGTACGCTGATGATACTCAGTTGTACATATCCACCCCAGACCACCCCAACGATGCCGTCGAGGTTATGTCCCGGTGTTTGGAGGCCGTACGGATCTGGATGGGTGGTAACAAACTCAAGCTCAACCCGTCCAAGACTGAGTGGCTGTGGCTTCCGGCGCCCCGGTTCAGCCAGATTATCCCACCTCTGGCCATTGGGGGCGAAACACCGGCCCCCGTGGAGAGGGCGCGCAATTTGGGTGTCCTCCTGGATTCCCGGCTGTCTATGGAAGATCATGTGGCAGCCGTGGCCAGGGGGGCGTTCCATCAGGTACGCCTGATGCGCCAATTGCGCCCCTTACTGGACCGGGGTGCCTTACGCACAGTCACTCAAGCACTCGTCACCTCTCGACTCGACTACTGTAATACTCTCTACATGGGGCTTCCCTTGAGGTGCACCCGAAAGCTGCAGCTAGTCCAGAACGCAGCCGCGCGGGTGATTACGGGAGTGCCTAGACACTCCCATATAACACCTATCCTGCGCGAGCTGCACTGGCTTCCTGTGGTCTTTCGGGTGCGCTTCAAGGTTTTAACGACCATCTTTAAAGCGCTCCATGGCTCGGGGCCTAGTTATATGCGAGACCACCTCCTGCCCCATACATCCATCAGACCGATGCGCTCCCATAGAGAGGGCCTTCTCAGGGTGCCGTCAGCTGGACAATGCCGACTGGCGACACCCAGGGGAAGAGCCTTCTCTGTGGCGGGACCAGCCCTTTGGAACGACTTACCCCCTGAACTCCGCACCATCTCTGACCTCCGCCTCTTCCGCAAGTGTCTGAAGACACACCCATTCCATCTAGCCAGCCTAGCGTAACCCCCATTACTGACTCCTAGATAGTTTTAAATTTGGGTTTTTTAAATTCGGTTTTTAGCGCAGGGTCTATTAGAATAAGTTTTTTTTTAATTTTATATGTTTTATATGTGTTTTAACATCCCTGTGCGCCGCCCTGGGTCCGTTTGGAGAAGGGCGGGGTATAAATTTAATAAAATAAATAAAAATAAAAAAGAAGTCGAGACACATCAGGTTTGTTTTTTGATGCTGAAAACAAAGCAGGTCAGCTCCTTAAAAAGTTTTCGCTGCTTAGTAGGTATCTTTGCTCAGAATTGGGGGGGGGGGATGTAGTGGGAGAGAAATAGCCGAGCAGTTTTTCAATCTGAGCACATTTAGGAGGTGGGGACTTCAACTCCCAGAATTCCCCAGCCAACTCTGATTAGGGAATTCTGGGAGATAAAGTCCTCACATCTTAAAAAGTTGAAGGTGAGAAACCCTGAGCAAGGACATGGAACTGGGGTAAGAAAGTATTAGTTGTGGCCTGTTGGCTGCTGACCCCTCCAGCAGCTGAATCAGAGGAGGAGGAGGAGAAGGAGGAGGTGGCGGTGTGGGAGACAAGGTCAGCATCAAGGCACCCTGAGAGCTACGAGGGGGAAGAGGGAGAGGCAGAAGTCTGTAGGCCCTCAGATGGAGGTGTAGATATGCATAAGGCTTGGCTCAAACTGACCCATGCTCTGTTGCAGGAACTGGGCTTGGCTAGTCTAGTGAAGAGAAGGACCTGGGGAGCAGTGGCGTAGCGTGGGTTGTCAGCACCCGGGGCAAGGCAAGTAATTTGCGCCCCCTAACCCGTGGATTTAATTTGCGCCGCCCTAACCGGTGGACAGTGCAGCGGCGCTGGGCAGCCGCTGCACTGTCCCTCCCCCAGATAGTCCCTCGCTCTCTCTTCGCACCCACCGCACTGCACGCCTGGCACCCCCCCCCCCTCCACAGTGGGCGGCGACCCGGCGGCTCGGATCGGATTCGCACAGCCAGCACTGCAGAGAGAGTGAGTGAGCCAGGCAGGGGCAGAGAGCTGCGAGTGCAAGCGCCCCCCCCAGATGTTGCGCCCGGTGCGGCCGGCCCCCCCTGCACCCCCACGCTACGCCTCTGCTGGGGAGACATGATAGCAGTGCGCCAATATTTGAGGGGCTGCCACAGAGAGGAGTGGGTCAAGCTATTTTCCAAAGCACCCGAAGGCCAGACAAGGAATAATGGATGGAAACTGATCGACCTATTTCAACCTAGAAATAAGGAGAAATTTCCTGTCAGTGAGAACAATCAACCGATGGTACAGAAGTTGCCTTCAGAAGTTGTGGGAGCGTCATCCCTGGAGGCTTTCAAGAAGAGACTGGACTGCCCTCTGTCAGAAATGGTGTAGTATTTCCTGCTTGGGTGGGGGGGGGGCTGGACTAGATGATTAGAGAACAACAAAGATGATTAGGGGACTGGAGACTAAAATATATGAAGAATGGTTGCAGGAACTGGGCATGGCTAGTCTAGTGAAGAGAAGGACCAGGGCAGACATGATAGAAGTGTTCCAATGTTTGAGGGGCTGCCAACAGAGAGGAGGGGGTCAAGCTATTTTCCAAAGCACCCGAAGACCAGACAAGGAATAATGGATGGAAACTGATCAAGGAGAGAGATTCAACCTAGAAATAAGGAGAAATTTCCTCTCAGTGAGAACAATCAACCAATGGAACAGAAGTTGCCTTCAGAAGTTGTGGCATGGAAATAAGGAGAAATTTTCTGACAGTACAATCAACCAATGGAACAGAAGTTATGGGAGCTTCATCACTGGAAGCTTTCAAGAAGAGATTGGACTGCCATCTGTCAGAAACGGTGTAGGGTCTCCTGCTTGGGTGGGGGTTGGACTAGATGACCCACAAGATCTCTTCCAACTGTGTTAATCTGTAATCAAGCGAGCTGAAACTTTAGGAATATAGTTATGGGAACTTTGATGAGGGATCTCTCTCTCTCTCTCTCTCTCTCTCTCTCTCTCTCTCTCTCTTCCAAATGATCAGATAAAATCGGAATTAATGAAAAATTAACTAAAGCTGACCTAGATAGACTCTTATTGACGTACACGTTGTTCTTATTGTCCTTAGGCCAATCGTGAAATATTCTATGGGGAATGATTATTCTGCATAAAAGTAACCATGCACTTGCCTAATGAAATGCAATTAGGCATCTGGAGAAGCGATTATGTTAACTGTTCCTTAAGTAGGATCCAGTATCGCTGATGGGTCTCTCATTGGCCACAGAGGTCCATCCTGCCATGGACAGTTGGGAGACCATCGTGGCTCCTTCTCGTTTCTTAACTTAGGTCAGAGGTTCTCCGCTTGGTGGCCTCCAGATGTTATACAATACAATAGCAGATAGGGGCTTCACCTTAGCTGTGACAATGTACATAAGAACATAAGAACATAAGAATAGCCTTGCTGGAACAGGCCACAGCCCATCCAGTCCAGCATTCTGTCTCCCACAGTGGCTCCCCATTTGCTTCAGGGTCTTCCCAAGCAGATGTCTTCACCTGCTTGTGATTCCCTGCAAATGGCATTGAGAGATATCCTGCCTATCTCTCCAACCCGGAGGGTTTCCTTAGGCATCCATCATGATAGCCATGGATACCCTTGTTCTCCATGAACTGGAGAGTTCATGGAGAAGCTATATGGAGAGATATATGAAAGGTGCTGGTGCTGTGTGACTCCCCCTCCACATCCTCCATTTTACCTTTTTTGAGGCCTTCTTTCTATGCACCCCATGCATGCAAGCACAAAGGTTAGAAAATTGGATGTACAATTCTAAAGCCTTGATTTATTAGAGCCGATACAAAGGAATTACAGGGCATGGAGACCCCCTTTTCTACCCCGCTCTGCATTGCTTGCTAAGGGCCTCATTATGCAAATGGCATCGTTTGCAAACTGGCACCATCGCGCAGGTCACATAATGACGCGCACTCCGAGAGAATAAGCCGTTAAACATAATGGAATCCTGACTCTGCATGGGTCGTTCAAGCAAGGTTTCAGAGGTCCATTAACTGTTGGGGACCTACCCTCATTTTGAATTTTATTCATTTATTTATTTTTGCGTCTGCAAAGCTGAGCTGAGTCTCGTCCATCGTTTCTTTTAAGGAACGTGGATTTTGGCTTCCGCTTCTTAATGTAATCGAACCGCCAAATCAGACTTCCTGTCGCGGGAAAGTCAGCGCCCAACCCTCTCCCAGAAAAATGAAATGAGAGTATAGAAATTGTGTGTCACCTTAAGAGTAATGGAAAAATGATAGTTAATACTGGAGGATCATGAAAATTGTTATATTTTGATGATTAATAATTAGCTAACTAGCTAGATGGTTATAGAATGCTTTTGAAGGATTATTAACGAGTTAATAGCTATTCATAAAGTTTAAGATTGTTTTAGATTATTCTTGAAAAATGTATATAGGTATGTTGGGAATAAACAATGGATGCCCCTAGGTGGTCAGGATTGAAAGATCTATTTGAGGAAGAAATAGATTAAATTTGATGAGAATTTTGGGATATTGATATTAAGGTATATGATGAATTTTCTGATTGAACTTGCAAAATGAGATCATTTATGAATAATAACTATTTTAGAGATGCGCAGAAATTATGACACCCGGTCGGTATGTCTTTTAAGGCAGGGGTCTCCAACCTTTGCAACCTTAAGTCTGAAGGACTTCAGCTCCCAGAATTCTCCAGCCAGCAAAGCTGGCTGGAGAAGTCTGGGAGCTGAAGTCCTTCAGACTTAAAGTTGCAAAGGTTGGAGACCCCTGTTTTAAGGGATGCAATGTAGAGGGATGACTTTTCCTTTTTAAATTTATTCTTTTTTTCTTTCTTTGTTTGTCTTATTAATAGAATGCCATTATATGGTTTTACCTGACATATAAAAGGATGTTAAAATCATTAGTAAAATTAAGGTTGAGATATGATTGTTTATTCCCAACATACCTATATACATTTTTCAATAATAATCTAAAACAATCTTAAACTTTATGAATAGCTATTAACTCGTTAATAATCCTTCAAAAGCATTCTATAACCATCTAGCTAGTTAGCTAATAATTGATATGGAAAATAAATGATGATTATTGAAGAAACCCACAGAAACTTGTGATTAATTGACATATTCTTCAAAATTTGCAATTTGTAATGGAAGATGGCTTTTTATGTTTTTCTTCGCTATGTTTGTATTATCCGTGTCTGTGCAAAACAAATAAAAAAATTATCAAAAAAAATGAAATATTTTAGGAAATATTAAAAAGAGTGGAATATTTCCCTAAAAGGGAGGCAATGTCAACGGCCCATTAAGGCCTGAGCCAGCCTATTCTACATAACACAGATCTACCTCCTTCAGGCAGAGCCATAATAGGAATCCTAAAGCCCTTTCATTACAACACCACCCAGCAAGAGTCAACCAAGCCTGGGACTCGGGACAGCTTACAGAGGTGCCCCTGCATGGCCCCATGGGAGTCAACCAATCAGAATACAAGCTGAAATTCAAAAGTCCAGAGAGGGCATAAAACTCAGGGACTCTCAGCATTTCTTCCCTTTTTTTCTTCTTCACCCAGGATCTCAAACCATGTGATCCTGTGTCCACCATTAAACCATCTTTCCAAGCAACCTCTGTGAATCCAGTGTCTTTTTCCCCACTTGGAACTGAACCCAGTTGGAGATTTCTTCCAACTCCTTCTTTGATGATGATTTGTTGTGTGTGTGTGTGGTTTTTTAAAAAAGAAGAAGAGAGCAGTCAGAAAGCAGTCAGGGTTTGTTTTCTCTCTGCAGAAGGAGGCAGCAAGTGGGGTGCGTCTCTTAAACACATGACTTCCACGAGATTAAAGGGTCAGCTAATCAGAGAGAGAGAGACACAGAAAGACAGAGAGACAGAGAGAGAGAGAGAGAGAGACAGACACACAGACACACAGAGAGACTGAGAAAGCACTCAGAAAAGCATAAGAGATAAGCAGAGGTATCCCTGGGGTGGGGAAGGGAGGGAGAGGGATGGCCAATAAAAGAACGGACCTTCAATCACAACTGCAGCCACCAGTTGGCAGGTTTCAGCTGCCCTACAGTCCCTTTCCTACCTGGGCTACCTTCTGCTGGAGGTCTCCTTAATTATCAACACCCACAGCAACCTCCATCTGTAAGTGTCCATGCCTATTTATACTGCGTTCACTAGCAGACAGTCAATTTGATGTAGTCATGAAGGTGCTGGCATAGGAACCAGGATACTGAGTTCTAGTCGCACCATAGGCATGAATGCCTGGTGGATAATTTTGGACCAGTCCCCAGGAGGCTGGGAGTTCTAGTCCTGCCTCAGTCATGAATGCCCGATGGATAACTTTGGACCAATCACCAGGAGGCTGGGAGTTCTAGTCCCGCCTTAGTTATGAATGCCCGATGGATAACTTTGGACCAATCACCAGGAGACTGGGAGTTCTAGTCCTGCCTCAGTCATGAATGCCCAATGGATAACTTTGGACCAATCAAAAGGAGGCTGGGAGTTCTAGTCCTACGTTAGGCATGAATGCCTGATGGATAACTTTGGACCAATCACCAGGAGGCTGGGAGTTCTAGTCCCGCCTTAGGCATGAATGCCAATGGATAACTTTGATCCAGTCACACACTATCAGTCCAACCCACCTCACAAGATTGTTATAGAGAAGATAATAGGAAGGAGTGTTATGTATATTCTCTGCCTTGAGTTACTTATCAAGTAATAAACGGCGGGATTAAAAAATATGAAATAAATAAATAAATAAAGACAATCTCAAAGGTCCCTTTGAGATGATCAGGGTTCTATACTTCATCTTGCAAGCCGCCTGGAGTCACCACGAATGAATTGGGTGGCCATAGACGTTGGTTTAATAAATCAAAATAAAGGCATCTTAGCCAAAAGGCTGAGATCTTGGACCAGATGGAAAATTTTTATCCAGCAGTGTTCCAAATCTAATGATGTTAATAAGGAAAAAAAATGCCCATTGCAGCAAGATAAGCACTACTGCATTTTGCTTAGACTATACGAAATATTATATCCAACTGACCTGAAATTGCGAGAAAGGGGCCCATTCTCTAACCAGCAGGGTGATATTTAAAGTAGGTTAATATTCTAATACTTTATTTAATATTTTGAGCGCCCTTAGCTCAGCGTTTTTGTAACCTGGCATCTTAGTCATTTCGTGGCTTAGCAACTTAATAGTTCAGCATCTTATTATCCTAGTATGCATTCACCGCAGTTCTGCAATTTAGTAAATTCAGCTTTTAAGTACCTTAATTTGACTCTAATATATCCATTTATATTATAGTGTAATCTGTTGCAGATTACATTATACAATTTGTTTAGCAATTCTTTTCCATTTTTTCCCCTGAGCTCTTAAAACATCTGCTGTGCTATTGTCTTATCGTTGTGGCCAAACAGCACAATAAAGGTGATTGACTGGTCAGACTATCTGCTTTTCTTGGCTTTATCTTTTTAAGGATTAATTGAACTTTGATAAGGAGTCCTGGGAAATTGCAGTCTAATTTAGGCAGTCCTCAATTTACGACCACAAAAGTGGACTTTGCCCCGTTTTAACCCTTTTCTTGCCATGGTTGTTAAGTGAATCACTGCACTGGTAGAGTTAGTAGGATGGTTGTTAAGTGGATCTGGCTTCCCTGTTGACTTTGCCTGTCAGAAGGGTCGCAAAAGGGGATCACATGGTCCCAGAACACTGCGACCGTCATAAATACGAACCAGTTTCTAAGCAGCCAAGATTTGATTGTGTGACCATGGGGATGCTCCAATGTATCAGATTGAGGGGTGCAATTCACCACTAGGTTCTTCCGTAAGTTTCGGACCATGGTTAAGGTCCTCTCATTCGGAGTTCCACCCCGTTACTAACGGAGCTGCGGAAAGAGCCAACGTGATGGTAGAGCAGGATCTGGTTTATGGTTTATGGTTTATTTAATTTATATACCGCACCCTTTCCCAAAAGGGACTCGGGGCAGTGCACAGGCAATTTAAAAACATATATAAACAACAATATACAAAATATAAAACCAAATTAAATTTATATCCCTGTGCTAAAAATTTAAATATATTAAAAACAATATCCCTAAACCCAATTTAAAACATTTTAACTGCAGACTGTGGGCTAGGTGATGTAAGTTAGGCCAGGCCGGCCTGTTGGAAAAAATAAGTTTTAAGGTTCTGGCTGAAGGAGCGGAGATCCGTGATCGTTCTTGCGCAAGCTGCACTGGCTGCCTGTCGTCTTTCGGGTGCGCTTCAAGGTGTTAGTTGTCATCTTTAAAGCGCTCCATGGCTCGGGACCTAGCTATCTGCGGGATCGGATCCTGCCCCATACATCCTCACGGCCGATTCGCTCCCACAGAGAGGGACTTCTCCGGGTGCCGTCCACTAGACTATGTCAGCGGGCGACGCCCAGGGGAAGGGCCTTCTCTGTGGCGGGCCCAGCCCTCTGGAACGACCTTCCCCCCGATATCAGGACAACTACGGACCTCCGCTCCTTCCGTCTAAAACTAAAAACACATCTTTTTCGCTTGGCCGGCCTAGGGTAGTCTCTTTTATGGTTAGGGATTTTATTAACTAATTGGGGGGTTTTAGCGCAGGGAGTATTGTTTAATTTATCTTTTACTTAATTATTTATTTATTTTTATTGCGTTTAACTTTGTACTTGTTTTTAATTCCCCTGTGCCCCGCCTCGAGTCCCCTCGGGGAGAGAGAGCAGGTTAGAAATAAAATAATAATAATAATTATTATTATTATTGTTCTCAGTTCGGGGGGTAAGTCGTTCCAGAGAGTTGGGCCCTCCACAGAGAAGGCCCTTCCCCTGGGCGTCGCCCGCTGGCATTGCCTAGTGGACGGCACCCGGAGAAGTCCCTCTCTGTGGGAGCGAATCGGCCGAAGGGATGTATGGGGCAGGATGCGATCCTGAAGATAACTAGGTCCCGTGCCATCTGTATGCTGGTATGTAAACAATTCAACTGGGCTTTGACAAAAACACTCATAAGTCATTTTTTTCAGTGCCATTGTAACTTCAAATCGTCACTAAACCATTGTTTGCAAGTCAAGGATTAGCTCTAGCTGGCCATAATAGAGTTGAGTATAGGCCTGTGATGGTGAACCTATGTCACACGTGCCACAGGTGGCATGTAGAGCCCTCTTTGTGGGCACATGTGCCATCACCAGCTGTTCTGGTTTTTGGCGCACACATGCATGCCACTTCATGGCTGCTGGAGCACTGGACAATGGCCAAAAACCAGACCATTTTGGGGTCATTTTCAGGCCAATTTTTGGGCTGTTTTCAGGCTGTTTTTCGGGCCGATAAATGGCCTGAAAATGACCCAGAAAACGGCCCAAAAACAGACATGTGTGCACCGGCTAGCCAGTTTTTGGGTTTCTGGTGCTCCAGCATGCCCAAAGACCAGCTGACCGGCATGCATGCACATGTTGAAAACCGAAAGATAAGCTACTGGAGCACACATGAGCACTGGTTGCTTCTTGTTCTGCCCTCAGATGCTTTGGAGGATAGTTTGACTCCTTCTTCTTTGTGGCAACCCCTGAGATATTGGAAGACTGCTATCATGTCTCCTGTAGTCCTTCTTTTCATTAAACTAGACGTACCCAGTTCTTGCAACCATACTTCATATGTTTTAGTCTCCAGTCCCCTAATCCTCTTTCTTGCTCTTCTCTGCACTCTTTCTAGAGTCTCCACATCTTTTCTACATCGTGGCGTCCAAAACTGGATGCCGTATTCCAAGTGTGGCCTTACCAAAACATTATAAAGTAGCATTAACCCTTCACGTGATCTTGATTCCATCCCTCTGTTTATACAGCCTAGAACTGTGTTGGCTTTTTTGGCAGCTGCTGCACACGGCTGGCTCCTATTTCAATGGTTGTCCACTAGGACTCCAAGATCAGTTTTCTAAAAACTCACAATACTATGAACCTTACTTGTTTCGAAATTCAATTGTGAAAAAAGTAAGGTCCTACATATAGGCAAGAAAAACCAAATGCACAAGTACAGTATAGATGGTACCTTGCTCAATAGTAGCAACTGTGAGAGGGATCCAGGAATCCTAGTGGACAACCATTTAAATAGGAGCCAGCTGTGTGCAGCAGCTGCCAAAAAAGCCAACACAGTTCTAGGCTGCATAAACAGAGGGATAGAATCTAGATCACGTGAAGTGTTAATGCCACTGTATAGTGCCTTGGTAAGGCCACACTTGGAATACTGCATACAGTTTTGGTCGCCACGATGTAGAAAAGACGTGGAGACTCTGGAAAGAGTGCAGAGAAGAGCAACCAAGATGATTAGGGGACTGGAGACTAAGACATATGAAGAACGGCTGCAGGAGCTGGGTATGTCTAGCTTGATGAAGAGAAGGACCAGGGGAGACATGATAGCAGTGTTCCGATATCTCAGAGGGTGCCACAAAGAAGAGGGAGTCAAACTATTCTCCAAGGCACCTGGGGGCAGGACAAGAAGCAACGGGTGGAAACTAATCAAGGAGAGAAGCAACTTAGAACTAAGGAGGAATTTCCTGACAGTTAGAACAATTAACCTCTGGAACAGCTTGCCTCCAGAAGTTGTGAATGCCCCAACCCTGGAAGTCTTTAAAAAGATGTTAGATAGCCATTTGTCTGAAATGGTATAAGGTTCCTGCCCACGCAGGGGGTTGGACTAGAAGACCTACAAGGTCCCTTCCAACTCTGCTATTGTATTGTATTGTATTGCAAATATGTTGGGGACCCTCGTGTTCAAAGAAGACAGTAAAGAACGACAGGAGATTAAGTTTTCTCAGAAATCCTTTATTATAATATCATATATGGAGCTTCTCTTAACTTGAGAAAAGATTGGCCAAGAGTCATGAGGAATAAAAATTGGTGGGAGTCATCTTCTCGTTTTCGGCCCCTTGTTTGTAGAATCTACTTTCCCTCTGGCTAACGAAATTCAACAAAAAAATAATGTATAAGTTCACCTGAGGCTTTATGGAACAAGGCTGAGCTGGCAAAACCAGAGCTGAGCAAGGGAGCCATACGGAGTTGCGTCCGTCGCTAAATGAGAGCATTCGCTTTCTTCTTTTTTTCCCCACAAGTAAAACTGTGTCTTTTTTTTTTAAATAGAAAGGTCGCGATGCATCGTCTTCAAGACCTATTTCTCCAATACGGCTTGATCGCAAAGCTGAAGCTACAGCTTTGTAGCTCTAGGGATCCCGAGAATAGATAAAAATGACTCTTACTAGCATTGGGCAAGGTTAGGCGGCTTTGCAAAAAGCAAAAACAAAAGCAAAAAACAACAACCCAACCCACATATCCTGGTTAGAAAAAAAGGCGACATCTACAACTGTCAGAGATTATGCAAATCAAGCCAGATACTACGAATACGTGGAACGGGATGTAACCGCACTCTATGCCAAATTCTGGATTTGATACCTTTTATAACAGAACGGCAGAGTTGGAAGGGATCTTGTAAGTCGTCTAGTCCAGGGGTCTCCAACCTTTGCAACTTTAAGTCTGAAGGACTTCAGCTCCCAGACTTCTCCAGCCAGCTTTGCTGGCTGGCTGGGGAATTCTGGGAGTTGAAGTCCACAACTCTTAAAGTTCCCAAGTTTGGACATCCCTACTCTAGAAAAAGTGCAGAGAAGAGCAACCAGGATGATTAGGAGGCTGGAGGCTAAAACATATGAAGAACAATTGCAGGAACTGGGCCTGGCTAGTCTAGTGAAGAGATGGACCAGGGGAGACATGATAGTAGTCTTCCAATATTCGAGGGGCTGCCATACAGCCAAAGGAGTCAAGCTATTTTCCAAATCATCTGAAGGCCAGACAAGGAATAATGGATGGAAACTGACCAAGGAGAGATTCAACCTAGAAACTCCGCACCATCTCTGACCTCCGCCTCTTCCGCAAGTGTCTGAAGACACATTTATTCCATCTAGCCGGCCTAGCGTAACCCCCTGTATTGACCATTAGACAGTTTTAAATTTGGGATTTTAATTCGGTTTTTAGCACAGGTTTTACTAGAATAAGTTTTTTAAATTTTATATGTTTTGTATGTATTTTAACATTCCTGTGTGCCGCCCTGGGTCCGTTTGGAGAAGGGCGGGATATAAATTTAATAAAAAAAAAAAAAATAAGGAGAAATTTTCTGACAGTGAGAACAATCAATCAATGGGACAGAAGTTGCCTTCGGAGGTTGTAGGGGCTTCATCACTTGAGACTTTCAAGAAGAGATTGGACCACCATTTGTCAGAAATTGTGTAGGGTCTCCTGCTTGAGCAGTGGGGTTGGACTAGATAACCCATAAGGTCCCTTCCAACTCTTGTTAATCTGTCATTTCTGGGATCACTTCTCATCTCTGCTTGCTGTTGAACCGACCTGACCAATGCCTTTAGTGCGCTCTGTAGAAGGATTCTCTTGTTATTGGTAGACTCAACTTGGGATTTAGTGTCTTCCAGTTAGTCCTGACTCCTGGCAACAGCCTGGATGACTCTATGCAGTTTTTGTGGCAACTTTCTTTAGAAGCCGTTTGACGTTGGGTTCTTCTTCCTGGGGCTGAAAGAGAATGACGGGCCTAAAGTCACCCAGTTGGCTTCGGATCTAAGGCAGGATTAAAACCCCTAGTCTTCTGGATTCTAGTCCAGTGCCTTTAGCTACAGGATCAAATTGGCTCTCGCCGTAAAGATGCTTTTCAATTTTTCAGAACTTCATCGGATGCCACCTTATATTTATGAGCTGCTGCCTTCAACTCTCTCTTCAGCTGGATGTCCCTTGCCTTTGTTTCAGAGATACATTCGCTGGACTGCCCCTTTCAAGCTACAAATAAAGCTTCCTTCGCTTGGAAGATTTCCTCCAATTTAAAAGCTTCCTGCAGATTCAGAGGGAGTAGGTCTGCTAGAAACATCCTCACCTATCTTTCTTCCTGATGCATTCATGTCTATGTACAACTTCGTCCCTACCTATAATCTCATGAGGCAAAGGTAAAGGTTCCCCACACACATATGTGCTAGTCGTTCTCGACTCTAGAGGGCGGGGCTCATCTCCGTTTCAAAGTCGAAGAGCCAGCGCTATCCGAAGACGTCTCCGTGGTCATGTGGCCAGCATGACTACTAAACATCGAAGGTGCACGGAACGCTGTTACCTTCCCACCAAAGGTGGCTCCTATTTTTTCTACTTGCATTTTTACGTGCTTTCGAACTGCTAGATTGGCAGGAGCTGAGACAAGTAATGGGAGCTCACTCCGTTACGCAGCACTTGGGATTCGAACCGCCGACCTTTCTGATCGACAAGCTCAGCGTCTTAGCCACTGAGCCACCGCGTCCCTCTAATCTCATGAGGTAAGGCTCTGCAACGTGACTACACTGCTCAATGCTTCAGTGGGCAGATGAGCTATTCCCTGGACACAATCCAGCAGGGAGCCGACCTACAAAATTTCTTTTCTCTACTTTCTTCTGTTACTAGAAGGTTGGGACTCTTTTCTCCTGAATCCTTGGCTTTTTCTTTTCCCACCGCAAAATCGCAATAATCTAAATGCGTCGCCTTCATTGGCAGCACGCCTTGCTTTTAGCGCAAGGATGCATGCCCCAGACCTGTCGTTTAGTTCTGGAGAGCTTCAAATCAAGCCGAGGGCAGTAGTTCTCCATGGGCTTACTCAGTGGTGGGATTCAAATAATTTAACAACCGGTTCTCTGCCCTAATGACCACCTGGGTAGGTGTGGATCGGTGGTCATGTGACTGTCTGGGTGTGGCCGACTCAACATAACTCAGGTCAACGGGTGCTTCGTCTTAGCTGTTACAATGTAACAAGGGTTAACTGGAGAGGCAGTTTCTGTAAGCAGGGCAAATAAAGACGAGGCTAGAAACAACACCTGAATGTTTCCTTCCTGCCTTCCTTACAGGATTAGCTCTGTAAAGTGGTGAAAAAACAAAAAACAAAAGGAGATTTCTTCCAACAACCGGTTCTCTGAACTTGTTCAGAAAGTTAACAAGCGGTTCTCCCAAATAGGTGCGAACCGGCTGAATCCCACCACTGGGCTTACTGGACTCTTGAGTGCCTTTATGTGGGTAGTTCCTTAAGGGAACCTCGCTGGATTCTCAGGATTATATAGGACAACTAATGCCATCATGCAATTGGAACCAGCCCTTTCCCTCCCACCCCGAACCCCCCTCGAAGAGATATAGAGGATGACCATGGTTTTTTAGGCAAATGACGCGACCTTGGAAGGCAATCCTGGAGCTTCTAGGAAAAAAGTCATGCGCTGATGTGATGGTAAATTATGAAGAGCAGCCAGCCCGAGATGAAAGCTTGGGCTTTCCGGGGTGGACTTAGATCTGCTGAACTTAATCGATTCCGTTGCCAGGGTGGATTGTTCCTAGATCATCCCTGCCAGCCAAGGTGGGAGGAAAAGTCCCACCGTTCCCAGCAAGCAGACTAAGATAAACATCCAGAGGAATATTCTGTCAATGACCATTGCCACATATTTCCAGTCTTCTTTCACCTAGAGACAGAGAGAGAGAGAGAAAAGGGGAATCAGAAGCAAGACATTCATAAAAGACTAGCTGGATACTCATGCTCCGCTATGAAATCAGGCTTGACAAATTGACACTTACAGCTTGAAAATTAATGAGTTGTTTGGCCTCTCCCCTTCTCTCCCTCTGGCTGGCCTCATTGATCCTCTCCTATCCCCTTCTCTTCCTCAGGCATGCCCCACAGAGGCCTCTCCTATCTTATCCTCTTCTCTCCCTCTGGCTGGCCTCATTGATCCTCTCCTATCCCCTTCTCTCCCTCAGGCATGCCCCACAGAGGCCTCTCCTATCTTATCCTCTTCTCTCCCTCTGGCTGGCCTCATTGATCCTCTCCTATCCCCTTCTCTCCCTCAGGCATGCCCCACAGAGGCCTCTCCTATCTTATCCCCTTCTCTCCCTCTGGCTGGCCTCATTGATCCTCTCCTATCCCCTTCTCTCCCTCAGGTATGCCCCACAGAGGCCTCTCCTATCTTATCCCCTTCTCTCCCTCTGGCTGGCCTCCTTGATCCTCTCCTATCCCCTTCTCTCCCTCAGGCATGCCCCACAGAGGCCTCTCCTATCTTATCCCCTTCTCTCCCTCAGTCTAACTCCTTAGCATCAGAACATTTTTCAGGTGGAGAGGGGGAGTAGAATGTCTAAACTTCCAGCCCACAGGCTGGATGAATCATGTACTGGCCACACTCACGCCCAAGTGGCAGTTGGAACGGAGTTATTTTCAGGTGGGGAGGGGGAGTAGTATGTTTAACTCCTTAGCATCAGAGTGTCATTTTGAAAAATATTTTCTTAGCAAGCACCTAGAATCCAAGAGGAACATACACGCTAAATTTCAAGGTTGTTGGCTTTACGGTTCTGGAGATTTCGTGATGATGCGCAAGTGGTATTTCTATGTATGTATGTATGTATGTATGTATGTATGTATGTATGTATGTATGTAAAAGTTTCCCCTGTCCAAATGTGACTGACTCAAGGAGGTGACGTTCACTCTGTTTCTTAGCCAAAGAACTAGGGTTGTCCAAAGATGTTTCTGTGGTCATGTGGCCAGCAGGACGATACGCCGAGGCACACAGAACGCTGTTACCTTCCCACCAAAGTGGTACCTATTTACCTACTCGCATTTGCAGGTTTCCAAAGTGCTGGGTGGGCAAGCGCTGGAGTAAGGATTGGGAGCTCCCCCCCATCAAACAGCACCCAGGTCTCAATCGCAAGCTGTCAGCCTGCTGACAAGCTCAGCACCTTCAACCACTCAGCCATCGCGCCCCTAAGGGATTCATAACACGGGAGAAATCATCAATCGGCTTCTTGCAAAAGTGCTTTCGAAAGGTGTAAATGCCACATTCTGCCACAGATGGCTATCTGAACACGAGCCAGCATTGTGATGTGACTGTAAACAAAGCAAATGCAACGCAGCAAATAATGACTAAATTGGTGGACGAGCAAAATGATGAGGACATAGTATATTTGGATTTCAATAAAGCATTTGACAAAGTAGACCACTTCTTGGTAAGATAGAAAAAGGTGAGATAGACATCATTGCCATAGGACAGGGATGGCTAACCTTTTTTGGCTCGTGTGCTAAAAGTGGGGGGAATGCAGGGGGTTCATATGTGGGCGTGCCACACCCATAATGTTATGTGCATGACCCCCTGCTTTTGGCACGCTTTAAACCCCCCCCCCCCCGAGCTCCAGAGGCTTTCTAGGAGCCTGGGGAGGGTGAAAACATCCTCCCCCTCTCACCTCCAGAAGCTTCAGGAGCTTCCATGAATCCTCCAGAGGGCGAAAAACGGCTTCAAAAGAAGGCCTAAATCAGCTGGCCAGTGCACACATGCACGCTGGAGCTGACAGGGCAAAGCCTCGCGTGCCCTAAGAAATGGTTCTGCATGCCAACTGGGGCACCTGTGCCATAGGTTCGCCATCACTGCCATAGGATGAATTCATAATGGGGTGATCAACTGCACTCAACATCTAGTCCTCAATGGAACTACATCTATATGGAAGGAAGGAAGTGGTGGGGTACCCCAAGGTATCTCTCTTTGGCTCAGTACTCTTCAATATCTTCATAAACAACATACAATACAATACAATAGCAGAGTTGGAAGGGACCTTGGAGGTCATCTAGTCCAACTCCCTGCCTAGGCAGGAAACCCTATACCATTTCAGACAAATGACTATCCAACATCTTCTTGAAGACTTCCAGTGTTGGGGCATTCACAACTTCTGGAGGCAAGCTGTTCCACTGATTAATTGTCCTAACTGTCAGGAAGTTTCTCCTCAGTTCCAAGTTGCTTCTCTCCTTGATTAGTTTCCACCCATTGCTTCTTGTTCTGCCCTCAGGTGCTTTGGAGAATAGTTTGACTCCCTCTTTGTGGCAACCGCTGAGATATTGGAACACTGCTATCATGTCTCCCCTAATCCTTCTTTTTATTATACTAGACATACCCAGTTCCTGCAACCGTTCTTCATATGTTTTAGCCTCCAGTCCCCTAATCCTCTTTGTTGCTCTTCTCTGCATTCTTTCTAGAGTCTCCAAATCTTTTCTACATCGTGGTGACCAAAACTGGATGCAGTATTCCAAGTGTGGTCTTACCAAGACCTTATAAAGTGATATTAACACTTCACCTGATCTTGATTCTATCCCTCTGTTTATGCAGTCTAGAAATGTGTAAACAGAGGGATACAGGGGGAACTTAGATGAGGGGATAGAAGGAGAACTCATCAAATTTGCAGATGACACCATGCTGGAGGCAGAGTCAAAACTTTACAGAAGATAGGCTCAAGATCCAAAAGGATCTGGATAGACTTCATCACCAGACCCTATCCCATGAAATGAAATTCGGTGGTGAAAAAAAGTAAAGTTTTACACTTAGGCAAGAAAAACCGAATGGAGAGGTACAGAGTAGGTGGTCCCTGGATCAACAATAGTAACCGTAAGAGGGATCTAGGAATCCATAGGACACAGCCCTTCCAAGCTCTGTTTTCGCTTGCAGAAGGTTGCAGGAGGACGTGGCAGCTGAAAATGGAGCTCGGGAGCCCATTTTCACTGGCAGAGTGCTTGGGCTACCACAAGCGCCCCCAACAGGAGTGATGTCAAACTGGCCACGTCCCCTGGCCATGCCCCAGGCCCCTGAGGTCAAACACAACCCTGATGCAGCCCTCGATGAAATCAAGTTTGACACCCCTGAGGTAAGTCATTATCCCGCTAACATACACGCGAGTTGCTCTTTATTTATTCTTTTTAATTAATAAATTTTATTTACAAACATATAAAATACACTCACACAAAGCTTAGGCATACACTACATTTACACCATACAATACGAACAGGAACTTCCTGTCCTTTCTAATAGCCATTGTTAATCGAAGCCACTCATCTTATATTGTTTCCCCTTCTGTTATATTTCATTTGGATTTCACCCTTCTAAACCCTCTTATCTTACTCATAACTTCTTTTTTTAAGTGTTGCTGTATTCCTTCATTAGTTCTTGTTTCTTTCCTCCATCCACCTATACCAGGGGTCTGCAAAGTTGGCTCTTTGAAGATCGGTGGACTTCAACTCCCAGAATTCCCCAGCCAGCTATGCTGGCTGGGGAATTCTGGGAGTTGAATTCCACCGGTCTTCAAAGAGCCAACTTTGCAGACCCCTGACCTATACCATTTATCCCATATTTGATAGAATTCTGATTCTTCTTTTCCCTGGATTTCTTTAGTTAATTTGTCCATATCAGCACAGTCCATAAGCTTTCTTATTATTTCATCTTTGCTTGGAATTAGTTTATTTTTCCATTTCTGGGCAAAAGAAATCCTTGCCGCCGTAATTATATGTATTATTAAATACTGGATTTCTTTTTTATATTTCGCAGACACTATTCCTAATAGGAAGACTTCAGGTTTCCATTCTATTTTAACTCCTGTTATTGCCTCCAGCCAATTTTTGATCTTTTTCCAAACATTTTTAGTCTCCTTACCGGTCCACCATAGGTGGTAATATGTTCCATGTATTGATTCACATTTCCAGCATTTAGGGGAGGTATTTGTTGAAATTTTTGCTAACCTTGCTGGAGCCAGGTGCCATCTGTAAAACATTTTCTACTGAAGAACGGTTGCAGGAACTGCGTATGTCTAGTTTGATGAAGAGAAGGACCAGGGGAGACATGATAGCAGTGTTCCGATATCTCAGAGGGTGCCACAAAGAAGAGGGAATCAAACTATTCTCCAAGGCACCTGGGGGCAGGACAAGAAGCAATGGGTGGAAACTAATCAAGGAGAGAAGCAACTTAGAACTAAGGAGAAATTTCCTGACAGTTAGAACAATTAACCTCTGGAACAGCTTGCCTCCAGAAGTTGTGAATGCCCCAACCCTGGAAGTCTTTAAGAAGATGTTAGATAGCCACTTGTCTGAAATGGTATAAGGTTCCTGCCCACGCAGGGGGTTGGACTAGAAGACCTACAAGGTCCCTTCCAACTCTGCTATTGTATTGTATTGTATTGTATTGATTTTCCTTGTATGCAAATCTACTCCAGGTTTACAAATGCCGGCAGGAGAACCGAAGACACTGAATTTCATTAGCTTAAGGTTTTCGCAGCTGGAGGCCTCCTTTTTAAAAATAGTTTCCCGGCCTCCAAACGATGAAGAGGACATAGGAGAACCATGATAGCATCACCGTAGGAGCCAAGGGAAACATTAACTCGTGTTTAATTGGCTTGTGGTACTTCGGGAAAGTTAAGTAACATTGTTGTGTTAAATTAAGCAAAGGCTCCTCGCACCTGGCTGGCTATTTGGTTGTTGCGGTTGTTAATATATTACTTACGGCAACAAATTTCGTTGTTTTTGCTACCCAAATTTCATCGGGACAGGTAGTCCTCGAATTACGACTGCAATAAATCCATTTTTTTTAAAATACAGGTTGTTCTCAACTTATATCAGTACATTTAATCACTGCACTTATGACTGTTTGAAGTTGGGACAGCATGGAGAAAGTGACATGACCAGTCCTTGCACTTATGACTGTTCCAAGTTAGAAGGGCACTGAGAAAGTGACTTATGACAAGTCCTCACACTTATGGCTGTGCAAAGTTAGATAGTCACAAAGAAAGTGCTTACAACTAGTCCTTGCACTTATGACCATTCAAAGTTAGAAGGGCACCGAAGTTGTGAATGCCCCAGCACTGGAAGTCTTTAAGAGGATGTTGGATAGCCATTTGTCTGAAACGGTATAGGGCTTCCTGCCTAGGCAGGGGGTTGGACTAGATGACCTCCCAGGTCCCTTCCAACTCTGCCATTGTATATTGTATATGCTCAAAGTTACGATGACTCAAACAATGACTTATGGGCTTCTTTCACACTTATGACCATCGCAGCATCCCCCCATGGTCACGTGATCAAAATTCAGTCACTTGGTGACTGACTCATATTTATGACGGCCGCAGTATCCTAAGGTCATATGATCCTGATAATGGAATCATGAAATCCATTATCCTCTTGTAGGAATTAGCACCCAACCAGGGGTGGGTTCCTGCCAGTTCTAACCCCTTCTATAGAAGAGGTTCCACAAATCTACAGGGCCGTTTAGAACCGGTTCCAGCTCCCTCCCCCCGCCCGTCCGCCTATCATCCAGAGGAAGAGCGAGAGGAGGGATTCTGGGAGTTGAAGTCCACAAGTCTCAAAGCTGTCAAATTTGAACACCCCTGGGGTTTTTTTCTCTAAAGGATTAGGGGTGCAAGGGGTCTTGGAACTTGACAGTTTTAAGACTTGCGTGCTTCAACTTACAAAGCCTCGGGCCTCCCTGAGCAGCCCATGCTGCTTACCTAGTGTGTAGGCACTAGGAGGCAGTTGTATGGATGCCCGTGGCGAAGACGAGGCAGGGTGAGCGTCCGAGCGTACCAGTTCAGGGGCGTGGCCCGCCAGCCATCACTACCGGTTCAGCGACCCACCCTCAATTACCACGACCAATTCTCCTGAACCGGTCCGAACCGGGAGCAACCCACCTCTGCATGTGACCCTGTCCACCATTAAACCGTCTTTCCAAGCAGCCTCCATGTTTCCAGTGTCTTTCTCCCCATTTGGAACTCAACCCAGAAGGACATTTCTTCCAACAGCCTCATCCCATCGACATTCCATGAAGTGCCGATGAATTGTGTGCATGTCGAAGGTGCACACAATACCTTCATTAACTACTTCTGGCTTTCTTGTTTAAAAACAACAACGACAACTGGGAGTTTGGTACTTAGAACCCAGACAACTCTGCCTGAAAAACCTTCCCTTTAAAAAAAAAAAAAAAAGTCCAATGATTGAACAATTGTGGAGTGTCTATTCACACAAACAGGGGGCCTTTTCCCCCGACAAGCCAAATCAGGATTTGCCACAGACCCCCTATTCAGTTGTCTAAATCCCCCAAAACCCCGCCTCATTTGAGGGCAGAAATTTAGTTCTCCAGTTTCTCTCTAACTTACTTGGCTTTGTCAATCTATGTATTGTTTCCCCAGAGTCATATGAAATTAATATCAAATGACCTCTGGAGAGCAATTAAAGTCACACTGTATTTGAAGGGATGAGAAGAGTCAGATGAGAACAAAGAGCTGCTCTATGCGCGCAAGGACAGCTTCAAATTAAGTTCGGGATACAGATCAACTTGCAGGGATGGGCTGCTTGGGCGTTCGCTGGCGTTCGCGAGAACCTCTAGCTAAGATTCTCTGCAGTTCAGAGAACCGCCAAATCCCACTCCTGGCTGGCCCCGCCCACCCCACCCACACTCCTCCCAGCGGGAGGGGTTCCAAATTCTTTTACTGCCGGTTCGCTCAGGGACCCACTTCGGGCACACATATGTGCAGTAGTGAAATAATTGCTTCTGTGCATGCGCAGAAGCAAAAAAACAAGATGGTGGTGCCTATGGCTTTCTCCTGCTTCGGAGGGGGAGAGGAAGAGACAAACAGAGAGAGACACAGAGAGAGAGGGAGGGAGAGAGGGAATCAGAGACAGACAGACAGACAGACAGACAGACAGACGCACACACACACACACACAGAATGACAGATGGGTGGAGGACAGAGAGAGAGACAGATAAAGAGAGAGAGAGACAGAGAGAGAGACAAAAAGAAAAAGAGAGAAAGAGAAAGAAAAATAGAAAGAAAAAGAAAGTGGGAGAGAGAGAGAAAGAGAAAGAGAGAGAGAAAGAAAGAAAGAAAGAAAGAAAGAACTTACGACCACAATTGAGCCCAAAATTTTGGTTGCTAAGAAGGACCGTCGTTAAGTGAGTTTCACCACATTTCCCAAGTTGGCCATGCCCACCCGGTCACATGCTGCAGAATTCTGGGAGCTGAAGTCCTTCAGACTTAAAGTTGCAAAGTTTGCCCACCCCTGGTTTAGCCAAAAGAAAAAAAAATCTATTTTCGCTTGAAGGAGCCTTTAATATGCATGTTTTCCTGTCGCAGCCATATTTCAGTGGTCTACAGAATGGGAGCAAGAAGGGACCGTTGGTTAAACACATTCAAGGTTTCCCGATCAATGGTTTTAATGCCATTTTTTAATTGCAATGTCCATTTTTTCAGAATTGATGGGGAGTCAGGGCTGAGGCCGATGGGATGACAGGAAAAGGGCGAATTCCTAAATTTCTAAACGGTACCTGCAGAGAAAGGGGCAGGAGTTTATTTGAGCCCCTAATCGTCACTGTGATGGCGAACCTATGGCCTGCGTGCCACAGGTGGCAGGTGGAGCCATTTGTCAGGGCACGCAAGGCGTTGCCCTGTCAGTGCCTTTGGCCTTCTTTGGAGACCATTTTTCGTAAAAAACGCCCCTACGATAAGGTGACCAGACATCCCGCTTTTGGTGGGACAGTCCCGATTTTGAACAATTTGTCCCGCGTCCCACGGCATTTTTAAAAAGCTGATTTTAGGGCGAACTTTCAAAATGGCGCCCTAAGCAGGCCCTGAAGTGATCTCTGCCGCTAGCCACTAAACGGCCCGATCACTGCCTCGGGGAAAACTGCCTTTGAGGGAAGGCGCGCCCCAATGCCTCTGAGGCTCCGACGAGCCAGATGGGACGGGCGCTCAAAGATCTTCGTGCGGCATTCGATGCCTTCGCACCCTGCGTGTGCCCTTCTCAGCAGGCCCCGGGCGCCTGAGACAAGCGGCAGGAGCCGCGCGGGGCTTCAAAGAACCTCAGAGAGGCATCAGAAGCTGCACGGCGCTTCCAAGAGCCGTAGAGTCAGCCGCGCCGCTCAGAATGCTCCAGCGATCTTCCGCAACGCGGCAAGATGGTTGGAGGCGCTCCGGGACGAAGAAAGCTCCTAACGAATTAATTAATGTATTTATTTCATAGACCAAATTTTTAATCAAGAAACACACACACACCCGCCCCCGTCAATGGTGTCCCGCTTTACCAGTGTTAAAATCTGGTCAACTTACCCTACGGGTAAACTGGAAGTTTGGGAACGTACTTCTGATTTGCTCGTAGGGCCGGTTTTAACCGTCTGGAGCCTTCAGGAGGATTCCCTGAAGGCTCTGGGGGGCTAAAACCGGCCCTATGAGCAAACCGGAAGTCCTTCCCGAACTTCCAGTTTGCCCATAGGGACAGATTTTTGCACTCTGGAGGGCCTCTGGGGGAATGGGGGCGGCTGTTGTTGCCCTCCCCGGGCTCCTATAAAGCCTCTGGAACCTGGGGGGGGGGGGGGGGCGAAAAAAGCATGCTAAAAATGGAGGGGAGGGAGTGCTGGTCATGCGCGCATGCGCACTTGGTTAGTGCGTATAACATTGTGGGTGTGGCACGCCCATGCACCCCACTTGCGCTCCCCCCACTTTTGGCATGCGAGCCAAAAAAAGGTTCTACCCTAAGATATCAGAGCAAGCTAGAAAAATAAAGTCAACGGGCAGAAGATGATGGGTAGAAAGTTGGAAAGAAAGAGTGAATTTCCCTCCTCCATTAATTCAACTCAAGAGTTTTAGGAAGCGACCCAAAGTTTTTCGTCTCATCATAATTAATGCTGCCCAAGGACTTGTGACAGGTAGTCCTCAATTTACAACGATTTGTTTAGTGACTGTTACAATGGCGCTGAAAAAAAGGGACTTATGACCGCTTTTCACAGTTACGACTTTTCCAGCCTCCTCATTTAGTCACGTGATCAAAATTTAGACGCTTGGCAACTGCTTCATATTTATGACCAATCGTTGTGTCCCGGACTCATGCGATCCCTTTTCCCGACCCTTCTGATGGACAGGGAAGCCAGATTCACTTAACAACCGGGTTACTAACTTATCAACTTGTACTGATTCGCTTAACGACTGAGGCGAGCAAGATCGTGAAATGGAGCAAAGCTTGCTGAACAAACGTCTCGCTTAACAACAGAAATGTGGGGCTCAGTTGTGGTCATAATTCAAGAACTACCTGTATTTAGAAGAGACTATTTGTAGCTCAGGGGTGATGCTCTCTGAACGTAGTTGTTTTCTTGCAGACGTTTCATTGCCCAATTTTTAATGTCATCATGACTTGCCCTTTCGGTGTTGGCCGGTTGCTGGCAAAGAGGCATTTTGTTCTTTCGTTTCCTTTTTAGTTTTTTATTGTCTCTTGTTTTGAATGGTATGTCAATGTGTATCTCTCTAGGCCCGTTGATGGCTCATTTGTCTGAGTGCCAGATTTCCAGGGATTTTCTAGCTCTCCTCCCCAGCAATCGACACCCAGATAAGCAGAGATTAACACTGGGACTAATACCAGACCAACAATCAAGCAGTAAATAATACCCCAATCAAGGACTTAGTGACTCAGACAATCAAACAGTAAACAAGAGCTTAACCAGGAGAAAACAACACACCCACCCACATTAAGAGGGCAAAATTGGTATATAACCAGAGAGCAAATTCCTCCCTCTTCTAACACTGATGATGTTACCTACTAGGGTAATGAAATGTCTGCAAGAAAACAACTAAGCTTAGAGAGCACCTAGGACCCCCACAGTCCTCCCATCTCCTCCTCCTCCATCACCACCACCCTGTCCTGCTCCTCCTCCCCTCTGCAAACCCCAATCCCTTCAACTACTGATGAAATTACCTAGTATGGTCAGTGGATCCTGCCCATTTAACAACCGGTTTGGTGATTGAGTGTTTCACGCCCACTGCGCATGCGTCACTAGTGGGTTTCCCATTCCGTTCCAACCAGTAGGGTTGGAACGGCCCCAGCGTCACTCACATGCGTCGTACTTGCCTGCGACGCTCCAGCTGCTCGACGGAGCATTGTGCAGGTGCCATACCAGTGGTGGGTTTCAAATTTTTTAGAACCTACTCTGTAGGTGTGGCCTATTTTGTGGGCGTGGCTTGGCAGTCATGTGACAGGGTGGGAGTGGCCACCTTTTAAAATGTGGTGAAACTCATTTAAAAACGCTCTTGCTTAGCAACCAAAATTTTAGACTCAATTGTGATGATAAATTAATTCTTTCTTTCTTTCTTCTCTCTCTCTCTCTCTCTCTCTCTCTCTCTCTCTCTCTCTCTCTCTCTCTCTCTCTCTCTCTCTCTCTCCTTCCTTCCTTCCTTCCTTCCTTTTCCTTTCCTTTCCTTCCTGTTGGGTCACTGGCAGCGGCGGGCCACATTTACTTCCAGGTACGTCGGTGGAACCCCCTCTCACCGGTTCTCTAAATTTCACTGACCGGCTCTCGCGAGTAGGTGCGAGCCTGCAGAAACCCACCACTGTGCCATACGCACCATGCGCATGCACGGAAGCACCAAAGGCATAAAGGACAGGTAAGGAGCAAGGGCAGGCAGGTAGGCCCTCCGGAGCACCGTACTGGAACGGTATCCAGTGCTCCAAGAATGCTCCAATACACCCGTACTAGGGCATATCGCCTGCAACCCACCATTGACGTGCGTACCAAAACTTACCTTTCATGTTACTTCTGCTGTTTACACAGCAGGCTGTTTTCGCCCTCCCGGAGGCTCGAGAAAAGCCTCTGGAGCCTGGGGAGGGCGAAAATACCCTCCTCCCCACTGTAAGGAGGTCACGCCCCTATGGCCACGCCCACCCATCAACCAGGCCAAGAACCAGTTGCTAAAAATTTTCAATCTCACTTCTGACTTAACCTGTATATGTTTATCTCCTATTTAAGTTCCAGTGGGAATTCTCCAGTCTCGCTTCATGGTCTCCTTGTGATCCACAGAAGGGATTTTGTGCAGATAATCTAGTTCTACGGAAGCTTTTTCCTGGCTTTTGCAAAAGACGGAGAGGATCTGCAAAGAGGTGGGGATTATCCGAAGGCTATTAAAAGCCTAGGCGGGATTAGGGAGAATTATTCCAGCAAAGAGAATAGTGGAGCCTATGGACTGCAAGGCTCTCTGTCACGGTGAAGCTAAGCTACCCGCAGAGGCCTATTAAAAGATACAGCAACAATAGAATCTTCTTTTATTATCAAGTCCCCGGGTTCTAGAAAACCAAGCAGAATAAAACGCAACAATGACAATCAAGATGCAAAATATAAAAACACAGCTATCCGCTTATTTACACCGATCGCCCAGGAAGGAATCAACATCTGGAATTAAAAGACAAGGGAACTAAGCTAGTCCTCGATTTACAACAGTTCATTTAGTGACCTGTTCTGCCCCCCACAGACGGACACACACACACACAAGCTTGGCTGCTTGCCACTATCTCCTTGGCTGCGAGCCAAGACTCATGTTACAAATACTGTAGCATTTTTACACTCAGAGACTGGAACGACCAGATAGTTCCAATGAGGATTTGTAACTGTTGTTTCCTGCAAATGGTCCCTCCCAAAGCCTTCCCTATAAGCTCTCTTGGAAGGGGCCACTCAACAACCAGCTGGTTCCAATTCAGGGCCTCCGAGCTTGACTCTTACTTAATTGCTGCCTCCGTTTCTCAGCCCTGCGTAATCTAGCATCAGGGACAAACTGATGCTTTGTCAACTGTCTCATATGTAGTTAATTTTTTTAATTAACACACTCCTGAAAAGCAAACAAACCAAAAGCCCTCTGCACAACAACATCCAGTGTCTCTTTGAAGACCTGAAAGGAAGGAGAACTCAATCACTTCATGTAGACGTTTGTTCATTGCCTGACAGTTGTTATAGGTATCTTTTACTTAACAACCACAGTTGGCACTGACAAGTCTACTAGTAATAAAATACAATACAATAGCAGAGTTGGAAGGGACCTTGGAGGTCTTCTAGTTCAACCCCCCGCTTAGACAGGAACCTTATACCATTTCAGACAAATGGCTACCCAGCATCCTTTTAAAGACTTCCAGTGTTGGAGCACTCACAACTTATGGAGCAAGCTGTTCCACTGGTTAATTGTTCTAACTGTCAGGAAATTTCCCCTTAGTTCTAAGTTGCTTCTCTCCTTGATTAGTTTCCCACCCATTGCTTCTTGTTCTGCCCTCAGGTGCCTTGGAGAATAGTTTGACTCCCTCTTCTTTGTGGCAACCCCTGAGATATTGGAAGACTGCTATCATGTCTCCCCTAGTCCTTCTTTTTATTAAACTAGACATCCCCAGTTCCTGCAACCATTTTTCATATGTTTTAGTCTCCAGTCCCCTAATCATCTTTGTTCCTCTTCTCTGCACTCTTTGTAGTCTCCACATCTTTTCTACATCGTGGTGACCAAGACTGGATGCAGTATTCCAAGTGTGGCCTTACCAAGGCCTTATCAAGTGGCATTAACACTTCACGTGATCTTGATTCTCTCCCTCTGTTTATGAAGCCTAGAACTATGTTGGCTTTTTTGGCAGCTGCTGCACACGGCTGGCTCCTATTTAAATGGTTGTCCACTAGGATTCCAAGATCCCTCTCACAGTTACTGCTATTGCTATATTGTACCTGTGCATTTTGCTTTTCTTGCCTAAACCTAGAAATGTAGAACCTTTCTCTTTTCACCATTGAATTTCATTTTGTTAGATAGTGCCCAGTAAGTAATGTGCTAATTAGGCAAGAGTTTGAGTGACTATAATTTGCAATTTAGAATAGAATAGAATAACAGAGTTGGAAGGGACCTTGGAGGTCTTCTAGTCCAGACCCAGACTCCTCCTAAACCCACCTCTGGTAAGCATGATATAAACTTGTAGTATTTTTGAACTCCATTCTGACCCCTGACTTGAACCTGACAGCCAGCAATGAAGAGTGGAGACTCTAGAAAGAGTGCAGAGAATAGCAAGAAAGATGATTAGGGGACCGGAGGCTAAAACATATGAAGAACGGTTACAGGAACTGGGTAGGTCTAGTTTAATAAAAAGAAGGAGAGACATGATAGCAGTGTGTCCAATATCTCAGTGGTTGCCACAAAGAAGCTATTCTCAAGCTATTATCCAAGGCACCTGAGGGTAGGACAAGAAGCAATGGGGGAAACCAATCAAGGAGAGAAGCAACTTAGGAGAAATTTCCTGAACAATTAATCAGTAGAACAACCTGCCTCCAGAAGTTGTAAATGCTCCAACACTGGACGTTTTTAAGGAGATGTTGGACAATGATTTACCTGAAGTGGTGTAAGTTTTCCTGCTTAAGCAGGGGATTGGACTAGAAGACCTCCAAGGTCCCTTCCAACTCTATTACCATATTTTTCAGAGTATAAGATGCACCGGAGTATAAGACGCACCCAGGTGTTGAAGAGGCAATTTTTTTAAAAAAGTAGGGAGGGAGGGAGGGACAGAGTGTAGGTAGGTAGAGGGTGGGAGGGAGGGAGGGAGAAATACAGTAGGGAGGGAAGAAGAGTGTAGATAGGTAGGTAGGTAGAGGGATAGAGAGAAATATCGAATATCGAATCGAATCGAATATTTATTTGTATAACCGTGTCCTCTCCCCTAGGGGACTCGGAGCGGTGTACAGGGAGGAATAAAACAGCATAAAATATATACATGAATACAATAAATACAATAAAAACAAATTAAATTTAACTATCCCTGCACTAAAATTCCCATTTAAAATTAACAATCCCTAATCCCTGGGTAGAGACTAACCTCCCTAATAGAGAGGGAAATGCAGTAGATAGGTAGGGGGAGAGAGAGAATAGGTAGATAGGTAGATAGAGGGGGGAGATAGAGAACTACAGTAGGTAGATAGGGAGAGAGAGTGTGTAGATAGGTAGGTAGAGGGATAGAGAGAGAGAAAGAGAGAGAGAGAGAAATACAGTAGATAGGTAGGGAAAGAGAGAGAGTAGGTAGGTAGAGGGAGGGAGGGAGGGAGAAATACAGTAGGGAGGGAGGGAGGGAGAGTGTAGATAGGTAAGTAGATAGAGGGATAGAGAGAAATAGAGGGAGAAATACAGTAGATAGGTAGGGGGAGAGAGAGAATAGGTAGATAGGTATATAGGTAGATAGAGGGGGGAGATAGAGAACTACAGTAGGTAGGTAGGGAGAGAGAGAGTGTAGATAGGTAGGTAGAGGAATAGAGAGAGAAAAATAGAGAGAGAGAGAGAAATACAGTAGATAGGTAGGTAGAGAGAGAGAGAGTAGATAGGTAGGTAGATGTTTCCAGGTGTATTTACCCATGTGCTGGAGAAGGAAATAACTGACCGCCTTTGGAACAAATCTTTGTTTCTGCAAGCACAGTACTTGACCAACGTAATTCTCATCAGCCACTCTAACTAAACAGCTTTCCAAAAGGGGAAAAAAAAACCTTTTTGCACCTTGCAAACCTCCCCCAAACGGCCCGTTTTTTGCAAAAATGGGCCCGTTTTTTTCCAACTAAAAGGCATGAATAGCCTTGGGGGGGCTTGCAGAGTGCTCCTGGGGGGGGGGTCAAAAATGAGTAAATAAAAGGCCCATTTATCATGAAAACGGGCCATTTTTTGGTCAAAGAAATTGCATGCATAGCCTTATGGAGGTTTATAAAGTGCTGCTGGGGGCTGGGACGGCTCATTTCTGCCCTCCCCAGCCCCCAGGAGCTCTCTGGAAGCTTCCATCAGGGTATGCGCATGACCATTTTGGTGAAGGGGCAGGGTTTCAGGAGGCAAAAAAAAATGCTGTATTCGATGTATACCCAGATTTTCAGCCTCTTTTTAGAAGAAAAAAGGTTCGTCTTATACTCCGAAAAATACGGTACTCTGTTAGTTTGTCATTCTGATTTGACCCAGCGTTTTCATTAACCCTAGGAAGAGAATCTGCATTATCAAGTTAAGCCCTTCCTGCTTACTCAAAGGAGTTGTGAGGTGACAGACTTCGCACTCTGATTCCAGTAAGATCGTTATTTCCCACACAGCCCCCATGCATGCCAGACACATAACGGTATAGTTCATCCACACTAAATATGTAACCTTCCCTTGATGATGGCTATATTAAGCAAGTCCATGGGTGGTGGGAGAGAGAGAGAGAGAGAGACTGAAGAGCTATAAAGATTGCCCAAAAAAGGCCATCCCTTTGTGAATCATCTGCAAAGCAGGAATGACATTTACTATAGTTGTCTGGGGACAGTTGAAGTTTTAAAATAAATCTGTTTTCATTGTAAGCAACCTGGCATTTTCCTTGATGTCAGAATAACAGAAGAGCTGGAAGGAACCTCGGAAGGTCCTCTAGTCCAACTCCCTGCTCAAGCAGCAGACCATTCCTCCCAGGGTTGGTGCACTCTCGCAACTGCTGGAGGCAAGCCGTTCCAATTTTTGGGGGTTTCCAACCCACAAGGCACTGACTAGCTCAGGGGTCTGCAAAGTCGGCTCTTTTAAGACTGGTGGACTTCAACTCCCAGAATTCCCCAGCCAGCTGGCTGGGGAACTCTGGGAGTTGAAGTCCACCAGTCTTAAAAGAGCCGACTTTGCAGACCCCTGGACTAGCTAGACCAGGGGTCTCCAACCTTTGCAACTTTAAGTCTGAAGGACTTCAGCTCCCAGAAATCTCCAGCCAGCTTAAGTCCTTCAGACTTAAAGTTGCAAAGGTTGGAGACCCTGAGCTAGACAATTAGCTCTCCTCTAAGTTGCGCCAACTTAAAGAAGAGTCTATATTAAGCCTGTGCATAAAAACTATAAACTGACCGAGTCACGCCTACTGTGAACGAAAGGAACAGAGAAATACAATTAATTTCCATGCTGGCTGGGGAATTCTGGGAGTTGGAAGTCCAGATATCATAAAGTAGCCAAAGTTGACAAATAGTAGTTTATACAAATTCTTTCCTTCCTTCTTTTCTTCTCTTATCTCTCCTTCCTTCCTTCCCTTCCCTTCCCTCATCTTTTTCCTTCCGTTCTTCTTTCCTTCCTCTCTCTCCTCCCAACCTCCCTCCCTCATTTCTTCTTCCCATATCCTTCCTTCCTCCCTCCCCTCCCCTTTCTCCTTCCATCCATCCTTCCTTCCCTCATCTTTCTCCTTCCATCCATCCTTCCTTCCCTCATCTTTCTCCTTCCATCCATCTCTCCTTCTCTCATCTTTCTCCTTCCATTCATCCTTCCATCTTTCTCCTTCCTTCCACCCTTCTCTCATTTTTCTCCTTCCATCCATCCTTCCTTCCATCTTTCTCCTTCCATCCATCCTTCCCTCATCTTTCTCCTTCCATCCATCCTTCCTTCCATCTTTCCCATTCCTTCCACCCTTCCTTCTCTCATCTTTCTCCCTCCATCTATCCTTCCTTCTCTCATCTTTCTCCTTCCTTCCATCCTTCCTTCCCTCATCTCTCCTTCCCTCATCTTTCTCCTTCTTTCCATCCATCCTTCCTTCCCTCATCTTTCTCCTTCCTTCCATCCTTCCTTCCCTCATCTTTTTCCTTCCCTCATCTTTCTCCTTCCTTCCTTCCATCCTCCCTTCCCTCATCTTTCACCTTCCTTCCATCCTTCCTTCCCTCATCTTTTTCCTTCCCTCATCCTTCCTTCTCTCATCTTTCTCCTTCCATCCACCCTTCCTTCCCTCATCTTTCTCCTTCCTTCCTTCCATCCAGCCTTCCTTCCTTCATATGTTTCCTTCCCTCATCTTTCCCCTTCCTTCCATCCATCCATCCTTCCCTCTTCTTTCTCCCTCCATCCATCTGTCCTTCATTCATATTTCTCCTTCCACACGTCTTTCCTTCCTTCTCTCTCCTCCCCTCCTCCCTCATTTCTTCTTCTCATGTCCTTCCTTCCTCCCTTCCTCCCTTCCTCCCTCTCTTTCTCTTTCTCTCTCTTTTTTCTTTTTTGCCAAGACCTTACAGGATGATAGAGCACCACCAAAACAGAGGTTTTGCCGAAGCTCAAAATCAAAAGAAAAATCAGATTCCCGGGCATCTGTTCCACCTCAGTTAAATGAAAGGAGTTTTGAACAATCTCCCTCCATCCAGCTCACAATCAGGGGCTCGGTCTGACTCCCCTGCACGTCACTCGCTTGGTTTTCCTGAATTTCAAAATGCCTTTTATATCACTGCCTCCTCCTCCTCCTCCTCCTCCTCCTCCTCTTCCTCCTCCTCCTCCTCCTCTTCCTCCTCCTCCTCCTCCTCCTCCTCCTCTCCGCCTCCCAGAAAACCCCGAAAGGCTGCTTTCCCCTCCATCCCTGGCATTTTCCATTGCTGCATCACTCTTTTTTTTCAAACTCTAGAGTCATTTTTGTAAATTGTAGGTACCAGGGATCACACAGGCTGGCCTCGTCCTCAGCTTATCTAGTAAGACAAAATCCAATTAAACTCTTTAGAAAAATGAGTGGTGAAACCTGCCATTTTCGATGCCTTCTCGGCTTTTTTTTTATCGGCCTCTTGCAAGGGACACTTCTCTCTGCTTGGAGATAACAGTTTTATGGACAGGTTATTAGACTCAGCAGTGTTTGATACTCAGTCTCTAGAGAGGATGTACCAGCACGGAGAGGAACCGTTCAAATGCCCTGGTTTACTAGGCACACAGATGCTAAGCGCTGTGATGTGCAATTCTCATGCCAATCCCAGGGGAGTCTAGAGGCATTATCCATCTACAGAGAGTCCTCAAATTACAACAGTACATTTTCAGTGGTGGGATTCTTTTTTTTTTTTTACTACCGGTTCTGTGGGCGCGGCGTGGCTTGGTGGGTGTGGCTTGGTGGCGTGGCAGGGAAAGGATACTGCAAAATCTCCATTCCCTCCCACTCCAGGGAAAGGATACTGCAAAATCTCCATTCCCTCCCACTCCAGGGAAAGGATACTGCAAAATCTCCATTCCCTCCCACTCCAGGGGAAGGATACTGCAAAATCTCCATTCCCTCCCCACTCCAGGGAAAGGATACTGCAAAATCCCCACTCCAGGGGAAGGATACTGCAAAATCTCCATTCCCTCCCCACTCCAGGGAAAGGATACTGCAAAATCCCCACTCCAGGGGAAGGATACTGCAAAATCTCCATTCCCTCCCACTCCAGGGAAAGGATACTGCAAAATCTCCATTCCCTCCCACTCCAGGGAAAGGATACTGCAAAATCTCCACTCCAGGGGAAGGATACTTTAAAAATCCCCATTCCATCCCACTCCAGGGGAAGGATACTGCAAAATCTCCATTCCCTCCCCACTCCAGGGGAAGGATAATGTAAAATCTCCATTCTCTCCCCACTCCAGGGGAAGGATACTGCAAAATCTCCATTCCCTCCCCAATCCAGGGGAAGGATACTGCAAAATCTCCATCCCCTCCCACTCCAGGGGAAGGATACTGTAAAAGATCCATTCCCTCCCACTCCAGGGAAAGGATACTGCAAAAGATCCATTCCCTCCCCACTCCAGGGAAAGGATACTGCAAAATATCCATTCCCTCCTCACTCCAGGGAAAGGATACTGCAAAATCCCCATTCCCTCCCCACTCCAGGGAAAGGATACTGTAAAATCCCCATTCCCTCCCACTCCAGGGAAAGGATACTGCAAAATCCCCATTCCCTCCCCATTCAAGGGAAAGGATACTGCAAAATCTACATTCCCTCCCCACTCCAGGGAAAGGATACTGCAAAATCTCCATTCCCTCCCCAATCCAGGGGAAGGATACTGCAAAATCCCCACTCCAGGGAAAGGATACTGCAAAATCCCCATTCCCTCCCCACTCCAGGGAAAGGGTACTGCAAAATCCCCATTCCCTCCCACTCCAGGGAAAGGATACTGCAAAATCCCCATTCCCTCCTCATTCCAGAGGAAGGATACTGCAAAATCCCCATTCCCTCCTCACTCCAGGGGAAGGATAATGTAAAATCTCCATTCTCTCCATACTCCAGGGGAAGGAAACTGCAAAATCTCCATTCTCTCCCCACTCCAGGTGAAGGATACTGGAAAATCTCCATTCCTTCCCTACTCCAGGGGAAGGATACTGCAAAATCTCCCTTCCCTTCCCACTCCAGGAGAAGGATACTGCAAAATCCCCATTCCAGGGGAAGGATACTTTAAAAATCCCCATTTCTACCACATCCCACTAACTTGCTTTCAGAAGTTGTGGGTGGTCCATCACTGGAGGCTTCCAAAAGGAGCCTGGACAATCATCTATCTGAAATCCTGCTCAAGCAGGAGGTTGGACTATAAGACCTCTGGGGTCTCTTCCAATTCTATTATTCTATGTTCTGTGATCCCCTTTTGCGACCATCTGACAAGCAGTGGACAACCAGTTAAATATAAGCCAACAGTGTGCGGAGGCAGCCAAAAAAGTCAATGCAACCCTAAGTTGCATTAACAGAGGGATTCTTTCAAGATCAAGTGGGATATTAATACTACTCTGTAAAGCTTGGTAAGGCCACACCTAGAGTACTGCATCCAGTTTTGGTCACCACACTATGAAAAAGACGTAGAGACTCTAGAAAGAGTGTAGAGAAGAGCAACCAAGATGATTAGGGGATTGTAGGCTAAAACATGTGAAGACTGTTGCAGGAATGGGGCATGGGTAGTCTAGAGAAGAGAAGGACTGGGGGAGACAGGATAGCAATGTTCCCATACTTGAAGGGCTGTCATAGAGACGAGGGGGGTGAAGCGATTTTCCAAAGCACTTGAAGGACAGACAAGGAATAATGGATGGAAATGGACCAAGGAGAACGATTCAACCTAGAAACAAGGAGGAAATTTCTGACAGCAAGAACAATCAACCAATGGAAGAGAAGTGGTCTTCAGAAGTTATGGGAGCTTCATCACTGGAGGCTTTCAAGAAGAGACTGGACTGCCATTTGTCAGAAATGGTGTAGGGCAGTGGTAGTCAACCTGGTCTCTACCACCCACTAGTGGGTGTTCCAGCTTTCATGGTGGGCGGTAGAGGTTTTGTCTGATACTGAAGCACTTTCCTTTTTTTAATTTAATGCACTTCCCTACTTTATAAATCAACCATTCCTGTGGAACCGGTGGGCGGTTAGAAAATTTGACTACTAACAGAGATACAAAAGTGGGTGGTAGGTATAAAAAGGTTGACTACCCCTGGTGTAGGGTCTCCTGCTTGGAGGCAGTTGGACTAGATGACCTACAAGGTCCCTTCCAAATCTGTTAATCTGCTAAAGCAAGGTCAATGGGGAAGCCAAATTCATGTTACTAACAACAACTGAAATGATTCGCTTAACAACCGTGTCAAGAAAGCTCATAAAATGGGGCCAAACTCTCTTAACAAGCGTCCTCCTTAGCAACAAAGGAAATTTTGCCCTCCACCGTGGTCATAAGCCGAGAACTACCTGTTTCTTTAACTTCCATAGTGTTCTAATGATCTTCTCTAGCCTCTCCTGGTATTTTCCTCCTGCTGAAAATGTCATGGCAGAGTGGAGCATGTTACATGTAGAGCCAGAATATATATATATATCTATATCTAAAGCCCAAGGCATTGAACGGGTCAGTTTCAGCAGCTGGAAAGACGGAGAGGCTCACCAAGAAAACGGAGAAGGACTCCAAGCTAGGGAAAAAAATAAATTAGAAGAAGGAGGCCAAGAGGCCCTTGGGGTCAGGAGGAGAACATCAGCAAGGAAGCTGGGTGAGAAGGCTACGATAGCAGGCCTGTGGATTTATTTCCAGCCGAGAGGCCAAAAGGCATTTGACAGGATAGGCAGGTGCAACTTCACGATCTTGGTCCCACCTGCTGCCTTCGTGTTTCAAACATCCCTCCGGTTGCTAAGAAATCCTCCATAGAAGGCCTGCGTAAAGGTAGCCCTCAACTTCATTTAGGGACCATTCAAAGTTACAACGGCACCAGGGATGGGTTCCGGATTCGGTTCCAACCGGTACGGTTGGGTCGGCCCCGGCGTCACCCACATGCACAGGTGCAGCGCAAGTGCATACGCGAGCAACGCACACATACGTCCTACCAATGCTTCCACAAGCGTCCTACCAATGCTTCCACATGCGTCCATATTTATGACCGTTGCTGATGCATAGGATCACGTAATCCTTTTCGGGGACCATCTGACCAGCAAAGTCAATGGGGAAGCCAGGTTCACTTAGCAACCATGTTTACAAATTTATATCAACTGCCGTGATTCGGTGAACAAGCGTGGCAAGAAAAGTCGTAAAACAGAGCAAAGCTCACTTAGTACATTTCTCACTGAACAACATAAATTTGGGGCTCAGTTGTGGTCATACGTTGAGGACTACCTGTATTGCACGGGCCAGAAGGAGGGTTGAGAAGACAGCTGTACAGTGATCCCTCGTTTTTCGCGGTTAATGGGGACTGGAACCTTCCACAAAAACTGAAAAACCGCGAAGTAGGATTCGCCCAGGAAACTTGAGTTGGTGGACATCATTTAAAGCAAGCACTAGGGGGCGCTTGCCTCCTACCGATGCATTTTTTTTCTATTCTGTATTTTTGAAAAACCCGCGAAGCACTGAAGCCGCGAAACATGAAGCCGCGAAAAACGAGGGATCACTGTATACCCTTCACATCCTGGACGTAAACTATTTCAACTCCCCCCTTCGGGATGGCGCCACAAGCCATTGCAGGCAAAAGCAACTCGATACAGGCCTAGGTTCTTCCCTAGTGCCATCACTCTGCTGAACATCTCATTCTTGCACATCTGTCTTTCTATATATATTTACCCATGGAATATGGATGTACGATTATCACTTATCCTTCTTATTCCCTCCTCTATTGCCCTCTTCCTATTGGCATTATGATGATGATGACGATTCTCTCTGTTGCTTTGCATGTACACTGAGAGTTTCTGTATTAAACCCATGTTATAAAAAGTACAAATACAACATGTTGTTATTCGGGAAAGTCAGACCCGTTTGCATTGGAGACTTTTGGGACGTTCTGATTGGCTGCGACTTGCCGGCCGTTTGGGCGGGGCAAGAGCAGCCATCCAATTGGCTCTCCGTCTGATTAGCATTAGCTTAAATGACCGGCAGCCGGAGAGGCGTTGGTTCGTGTTCTGAGTGTGAATAAAGTAGTGTTTTAACAGGAAGGTTTCGACTGCGTCTTTTCCGCTCTGGCAACTTAACACAACAGACTCACACCAGAATGTGCATGAAAGTGCCAAGCAAGCTAATGTAGAAATACAATGAATCTCCCATGCTGGCTGGAGAATTCTGGGAGTTGAAGTTCAGGAATCTTAAAGTTGCCAAAGTTGAGAAATGATGGTTTATACTCCTTCCTTCCTTCCTTCCTTCCTTCCTTCCTTCCTTCCTTCCTTCCTTCCTTCCTTCCTTTTCTTCTCTACCTACATACTTAAGTTAGATCTACCTTCCTTCCTTCCCTCATCTCTCTTCTTCCTTCCTTCCTTGCCCCCTCCTTCATTTCTTCTTCCAATATCCCTTCCTTCCTTCCTTCCTTCCTTCCTTCCTTCCTTCCTTCCTTCCTTCCTTCCTTCCTTTTCTTCTCTACCTACTTACTTGCTTAAGTTAGATCTACCTTCCTTCCTTCCCTCATCTCTCTTCTTCCTTCCTTCCTTGCTCCCTCCTTCATTTCTTCTTCCAATATCCCTTCCTTCCTTCCTTCCTTCCTTTTCTTCTCTACCTACTTACTTGCTTAAGTTAGATCTACCTTCCTTCCTTCCCTCATCTCTCTTCTTCCTTCCTTCCTTGCCCCCTCCTTCATTTCTTCTTCCAATATCCCTTCCTTCCTTCCTTCCTTCCTTCCTTCCTTCCTTCCTTCCTTCCTTCCTTTTCTTCTCTACCTACTTACTTGCTTAAGTTAGATCTACCTTCCTTCCTTCCCTCATCTCTCTTCTTCCTTCCTTCCCCCTCCTTCATTTCTTCTTCCAATATCCCTTCCTTCCTTCCTTCCCTTTTCCTTTCTTTTTTCTTTTCCTTTCCTCCTTCTCAACAGCACTTAGACTTACATAACCGCTTCATAGTGCTTTCACAGCCCTCTCTAAGGGGTTTACAGAGTCAGCCTATTGACCCCCAACAATCTGGGTCCTCATTTTACCCACCTCAGAAAGATGGAAGGCTGAGTCAACCTTGACTCTGGTAAGATTAGAACTGCCAAATTGCAGGCAGCCGGCAGTCAGCAAAAGTAGCCTGCAGTACTGCATTCTAACCACTGCGCCACCTCAGCACTATCAAAAGTCCCCTCCGTTTGGTTTTTGGCTTGCCAGGAGCAAGCGAGAAGGAAAAAGGACTCAATTTTGTTCTTATACTTACTGAGAAATCAGCGTCTTCTGCTCGCAAGTGATCTGCGATATAATGCACACCTTCCACTGCTAACTTCAAGGCGGGGGACATGAGCAAAAACTGCTGCTCCTTATGGGTTTTGCTCCCTTGTCCCGACGTGCTGGCGGATTCCTTCTTTTTACATTTACATTTACAGTGGGTGGCTTTGGCTTTAGGCTGGTCCACGTTCAGGTGGCACTGCGGGGACGCTGGTGACCCACTGGACTGGCCGTTGGTCTGGGAAGCCTCTTCTTGCAAGTAGCAATATTGGATGCTCTTGGATCGGTAACGTATGGTCCCTTCTTCTGCTTTTCCTGAGCTGCTGTACATCTGCTGGACGCTTAAGGATCGGCCTTTGCCCATTGAGCTGGACTGGAGGTCCCCGAGCGGGTGACTGGGAGGCTGGAGTGAGGTGCAGCTACCTCGGATGGGTTCTGGGTTAGGCAGCATTGAATACTGGCCAGAGGGCGACTTACACACCGGCTGTGGACTTTTTTGGTCCTCAAGCTGGGTCCCGAAGGACGACGTCGGGGACTGTTCATTGCTCGGTGGGCTGTTGGACGACGAGGTGATGAAGTTGGGCTCCACTTCCGTCTCCGACCAAAACCGTTGCGAGTTGGCTATTTTGTGCATGGACTCGATGAGCTTCTTGCAGTTGTCCTTGACCGTCGAAGGGCGCTTCATGAAGAGGAGGCGTGGGACGACATCCAAGAAAACCCGCCGCACCCAATCGGGCATGGTGTGGGTCCTGGGGGAACGGTGGTGGACGTTGAGCACGAAGACGGTGATGATGATGGACAAGGTGACGAAGATCATGGTGAAGAGGAGGTACTCGCCGATCAAGGGGATGACCAAGGACGTGGAGGGGATGATCTCGGTGATGAGAAGTAGGAAGACAGTCAAGGAGAGCAGGACGGAGATGCATAGGGTGATCTTCTCCCCACACTCAGAAGGCAAGTAGAAGACCAAGACGGTCAAGCAGGAGATCAGAAGACAAGGAATAATCAAGTTGATGGTGTAGAACAGAGGGAGGCGCCGGATGATGAAGGAATAGGTGATGTCTGGGTAGATCTCCGAACAGCACTCGTACTTCTTGATGTTGTAGTTGCCCACAGCGTTGATGATCACCCATTCGCCGCTCTCCCAGTAATCCAGTTGATCCACATGGCGGTGCATGCTTTCTAGGTCGATCTTGGCCTTGTCGTAAGTCCACGAGCCGAACTTCATGGTGCAGTTCTGCTGGTCGAAGGGGAAGAAGGTGACGTCGATGCTGCAGGAGCTCTTGTAGATGGCGGGGGGCATCCATTTGATCCGACCGTCATAGAAGAGGTGGGCTTTGGTCAGGTGGGTGACTGCGAAATCCCCGTCGGCGCTGTGGGACGGAAGGAGAAGAAAACACAGAGTTGTGAATATTGTAAACCAGGTAAAAAATATGCTTTTAACCAGAATGTGTGGGAATCATATTAAGAACCTTAAAGCTATAAAATAATTATGTCACGTTGATTATATAAAACTTGAAATTTGAAGATGTGTATTGTTAATGGAAAATAGATGGAAAAGAAATGATAAAATTGTCTATTTTTAAAGAGAAGGAAAATGATTTTGTTTGTTTGTTTCTGGGTCCCACCAGGTGTATCTCCCTCAGGGATGGGACCCACAGCATTCCCTTCCTCCCTGCTCTGATGACCGGCAAGAGACAGTCCTTCAGATCTTCTTTTAACGACCTCATAATCCCTTGTGGGGTGGAGTCTGGGCACCTGAATGGGGCTGAGGGTTTACTGGCCAGATGCCCTTCCTGTTGCCAATGCAGAGTTTTGCTCAGCAGATACAATACAATACAATACAATACAATAGCAGAGTTGGAAGGGACCTTGTTGGTCTTCTAGTCCAACCCCCTGCGTGGGCAGGAACCTTATACCATTTCAGACAAATGGCTATCTAACATCTTTTTAAAGACTTCCAGGGTTGGGGCATTCACAACTTCTGGAGGCAAGCTGTTCCAGAGGTTAATTGTTCTTACTGTCAGGAAATTTCTCCTTAGTTCTAAGTTGCTTCTCTCCTTGATTAGTTTCCATCCGTTGCTTCTTGTCCTGCCCCCAGGTGCATTGGAGAATAGTTTGACTCCCTCTTCTTTGTGGCACCCTCTGAGATATCGGAACACTGCTATCATGTCTCCCCTGGTCCTTCTCTTCATCAAGCTAGACATACCCAGCCCCTGCAGCCGTTCTTCATATGTCTTAGTCTCCAGTCCCCTAATCATCTTGGTTGCCCTTCTCTGCACCCTTTCCAGAGTCTCCACGTCTTTTCTACAACGTGGCGACCAAAACTGTATGCAGTATTCCAAGTGTGGCCTTACCAAGGCACCATACAGTGGCATTAACATTTCACGTGATCTAGATTCTATCCCTCTGTTTATGCAGCCTAGAACTGTGTTGGCTTTTTTGGCAGCTGCTGCACACTGCTGGCTCATATTTAAATGGTTGTCCACTAGGATTCCAAGATCCCTCTCACAGTTGCTACTATTGAGCAAGGTACCATCTATACTGTACTTGTGCATTTGGTTTTTCTTGCCTATATGTAGGACCTTACTTTTTTCACAATTGAATTTCATTTTATTAGATAGTGCCCAATGTTCAAGTTTGTCTAGATCCTTCTGTATCTTAAGCCTATCTTCTGGAGTGTTGGCTATTCCTGCCAGCTTGGTATTGTCTGCAAATTTGATGAGTTCCCCATTTATCCCCTCATCCAAATCGTTGATGAAGATGTTAAAGAGTACTGGGCCTAAAACAGAGCCTTGGGGGACTCCACTGCATACTTCCTTCCATGTAGATGCAGATATAGTCTCATTGTGCCCAGAGAGAGAAATATCTGCCTCTACCTAGGATTAACCCACAGCTTCCTGATTGTGAAGCGAGAGCGCCACATCTAAGCCACCGCACCACTCTAAGGGCAGGAAAAGCAATAATGGATGGAAATTGCCATATTTTTTGGAGTATAAGACGCACCTTTTTCCCTCAAAAAAGAGGCTGAAAATCTGGGTGCGTCTTATACACTGAACACAGCATTTTTTTGCCTCCTAAAACCCTGCCCCCTTCGCGAAAATGGCCACGCATAGCCTTTGGGAGGCTTCCAGAGTGCTCTTGGGGGCCCAAAAGAGCAAAAAAGAGCAAAAAACGGGCCGTTTTTTGCTCAATTTTGCACCTCCCCAGCCCTCAGGAGCACTTTATAAGCCTCCTAAAGGCTATGCATGCCCCCTTTTTTTGACAAAAACAGCTGTTTTTTGCTTGTTTTGCCCCCCACCCCGGAGCACTCTACAATCCTGCTAAAGGCTATTCATGCCTTTTGGGGTGGGGGGACCCCAGGCCTGTTTTCGTGAAAAACGGGGCATTTTGGGGAGGTCTGCAGAGTGCAAACTTTTTTTTTAAAATTTGCCTCTTCAAAATCTTGGTGCGTCTTATACTCCGGTGCATCTTATATTCCCAAAAATACAGTAATCAAGGAGAAATCCGACCTAGAACGAAGGAGGAACTCTCTAACAGTGAGAACTATTAAACAGTTCGCATCCAGAATTTATTTTATTTATTTATTTATTTATTTATTGTTTGTTTGTTTGTTTGTTTGTTTGTTTGTTTGTTTATTTATTTATTTATTTATTTATTATTTATTTATTTATTTATTTATTTATTTATTTATTTATTTATTTATTCAATTTGTTAACCGCACCAATCTCCGTCGAGACGGACTCTGGGCGGTGCACAGGACATTAAAATATACAATAAATAACAATATACAAAAGTTAAAAAGAAATTAAATAGAAAACCTGTGCTAAAATCCCATTAAAAAACCTATCTAATTTGGCTGAGGCTCTATTGTTCTAAAATTCAAGTTCTACGCCAGTCCAGCTTGCTGGAAAAGAAGTGTCTTAAGTGAGCGGCGGAAGAGGGGAAGGTCGGTGATGGTGCGGAGTTCGGGGGGGAGGTTGTTCCAGAGGGCGGGCCCCGCCAAAGAGAAGGCCCTGTTCCTGGGCGTCGCCAGCCGGCATTGACCGGCAGTCGGCGCCCTGAGAAGGCCCTCTCTGTGGGAGCGAATCGGTCGGTGGGAGGTATGTGGCAGGAGAAGTTGTGGGTGCTTCATCACTGGAGGTTTTTAAGAAGAGAGCAAGCAGCCATTTTTTTCAAATGGTATCGGGTCTCCTGCTTGAGCAAGGGGTTGGACTAGAAGACCTCCAAGGTCCCTCCCAGCTCTATTCTGACTGACTGGATCATCTGAAAAGAGGGCTTCTCCTTTACTTATGGCTGACCCAGTAAATAAAACAGGCAGACAGGCTGGAAAAAATGGGCTACGGATGGCTGGCTCATTGTTTACATTTCCCTTGCTACCTTCAAGCTGCAGAGTGAGTCTCGCTCCAATCAACATTCTTTCCTGAAATATTCATCAAAGCCATAACGATGCTGAATTACCCTCCTCATCCGCCACCAT
>CM077644.1:9831874-9839374 GCA_039707465.1 Rhabdophis nuchalis | reverse complement strand
CCACAGAGAAGGCCCTTCCCCTGGGCGTCGCCCGCTGACAAAGTCTAGTGGACGGCACCCGGAGAAGTCCCTCTCTGTGGGAGCGAATCGGCCGTGAGGATGTATGGGGCAGGATCCGATCCCGCAGGTAGCTAGGTCCCGAGCCATGGAGCGCTTTGAAGATGATAATTAACACCTTGAAGCGCACCCGGAAGACGACAGGTAGCCAGTGCAGCTCGCGCAAGAGCGGTGTTACGTGGGCAAACCTAGAGGTGCCCATAAATGGTAGACAGACTGAGACATAGATGGATCAGAAAACTTGACTCACGACCACAACTGAGGTAGTCCTGGACTTACAAACACAAACTAAGGCATACATTTCCATTGTTAAATAGGACAGCTGTTAAGGGAACTTTGCCTCATTTTACGACTTTTCTTGCTGCAGTTGTTAAGTGAATCTGGCTTCCCCACTGACCTCGTCAGAAGGTCGCAAAAGGGGATCACATGATCGGGGGCATTGCAACAGGTGTAGATTAACTGAGTTGGTAGGTAATCTAGTCCAACCCCCCTGCCCAAGCAGGAGAGCCTACACCATTTCTGACAGATGGCAGTCCAGTCTCTTCTTGAAAGCTTCCAGTGATGAAGCTCCCACAACTTAAGAAGGCAACTTCTGTTCCATGGGTTGATTGTTCTCACTGTCAGAAAATGTCAGAAAATATAGCATAGTTGGAAGGGACCTTGGAGGTCATCTAGTCCAACTCCCTGCCTAGGCAGAAAACCCTATACCATTTCAGACAAATGGCTATCCAACAACTTCTTAAAGACTGTGTTGGGGCATTCACAACTTCTGGAGGCAACTTCTGTTCCACTTATTAATTGTTCTCACTGTCAGGAAATTTCTCCTCAGTTCCAAGTTGCTTCTCTCCTTGATTAGTTTCCACCCATTGCTTCTTGTCCTGCCCTCAGCTGCTTTGGAGAATAGCTTGACTCCCTCTTCTTTGTGGCAACCCCTGAGATATTGGAACGCTGCTATCATGTCTCCCCTAGTCCTTCTTTTCATTAAACTAGACATATCCAGTTCCTGCAACCGTTCTTCATATGTTTTAGTCTCCAGTCCCCTAATCATCTTTGTTGCTCTTCTCTGCACTCTTTCTAGAGTCTCCACATCTTTTCTACATCATGGCGACCAAAACTGAATGCAGTATTCCAAGTGTGGCCTTATCAAGGCCTTATAAAGTGGTATTAACACTTCTCGTGATCTTGATTCTATCCCTCTGTTGATGCAGCCTAGAACTGTGTTGGCTTTTTTGGCATCTGCTGCATACGGCTGGCTCATATTTAAATGGTTGTCTACTAGGACTCCAAGATCCCTTTCGTAGTTACTGCTATTGAGCAAGGAACCACCTATACTCTACCTGTGCATTTCATTTTTGTTGCCTAAATGTAGAACCTGACTCTTTTCGCCATTGAATTTCATTTTATTAGATAGTGCCCAATGTTCAAGTTTGTCAACATCCTTCTGTATCTTAAGCCTATCTTCTGGAGTGTTGGCTATTCCTGCCAGCTTGGTGTCTTACTGAGGCTTTATAGAGTAGTATTAGTACCTCACGTAATCTTGACTGTATCCATCTCTTAATGCAATTTAGGATTGCATTGGCTTTTTTGGCTGCCGCCCCACACTGTTGTAGATACATGTTAGTTGCCAAGTGGCTGAATTGTCATTATGTGACCCTGGGGACAAGCAAAGTCAATGGTGATGCCAGATTCACTTAACAACCGTGTTACTAACTTAATAACTGCAGTGATTCCTTTAACAACTGCGAAAGATTGTATGATGGGCAGGACTCACTTAATAAATGTTTCGCTTAGCAACAGAAATTTTGATCTGAATTATGGTCGTAAGTCGTACCTGTATTGCAACTTAAGGCCTCCCAAAGAAACAAAATTATTTTTGTAAGCACACTACCAAAAGATCACCAATATTTATGGAAGTGTGGGGGGAAGGGATTGATCAATTTGGTTTATTGCCTCTTAAAATAGCCAAATCCATCTACTGGGCAACGTTCTAATTTTGTGAGATTTGTGATATTTACCCCAAAGAGCCACATTTTAAGTAAATATATATTCAGCACGATTAAGAAAAAGATATATTCGGTGCAGCTGGATTTAGAAGCAGCTTTAAAAAGTTGGCAGAAAAATATTCTGCAGCTGAATATACAGTATACAGAATGCTGATTTCTGAGCCAGTTAACACTAACTGGATATATTTCTCAGTTTCGTTTTTGAAGGACTTTCTCCCAGGATCACAAGTGAGCTGAAAGGAATTATTATTTTTTCTCTGGAATGTCTGTGTTTGATAAGGGTGTCCAATCTGTGGACTCCAACTCCCAGAATTCCTCAGCTGGCCATGATAATTGGGGAATTCTGGGAGTTCTGGGAAGTCTGCAGGTCTTAAAACTGCCAAAGTTGGGGCCTCTTGTGTTAGAACATTTAAATCTGGTTAATTGATAGAGTCACCTTATTGGCAAGATGGGCAGTCGATAGATAGATAGATAGATAGATAGATAGATAGATAGATAGATAGATAGATAGATAGATAGATAGATAGATAGATAGATAGATAGATAGATAGATGATGGAGAGATAGATAGATAGATAGATAGATAGATAGATAGATAGATAAAGAGAGAGATGATGGAGAGATAGATAGATAGATAGATAGATAGATAGATAGATAGATAGATAGATAGATAAAGAGAGAGAGAGATGATGGAGAGATAGATACAGTAGATAGATAGATAGATAGATAGATAGATAGATAGATAGATAGATAGATAGATAGATAGATAGATAGATAGATAGATAGATAGATAGATAGGGATGGATTGATTGATAGGGATGGATGGTTGGAAAGATACACAGATAGGGATGGAAGGATGGATGGATGGATAGATATGGATGGATGATAGATAGATAGATAGATAGATAGATAGATAGATAGATAGATAGATAGATAGATAGGGATGGATTGATTGATAGGGATGGATGGTTGGAAAGATACACAGATAGGGATGGAAGGATGGATGGATGGATAGATATGGATGGATGATAGATAGATAGATAGATAGATAGATAGATAGATAGATAGATAGATAGATAGATAGATAGATAGATAAGGGAGCCAACAGAGTGGAGGAGAAGAAGGCAGGAACATCAACAAGTTTGGTGGAAGTTAGGAAGTCTTTTGTTCAGTACAAGTAGTCCTCGTTTAGTGACCGTTCAAAGTTACAGCGGAACTTTAAAAAAAGAGACTTACGACCAGTTTCCATACTGACGGCCCTTGCAGTATCCCTATATTCACGGCATCAAAATTTGGGGGATTGCAAACTGGTAGGTAGAAGTAGTCCTCGACTTACAACCATTCATTTAGTGACCGTTCAAAGTTATAATGGCACTAAAAAAAGTGACTTATGACCATTTTTCACAGTTATGACCATTGCAGCACCCCCACAATCATGCGGTCACAATTCAGATGTTTGCCAACTGTCTCACCTTTATGACGGTTGCAATGTCCCAGGATCATATGACCCCCTTTTGCGACCTTCCGAAAAGCAAAGTCAAGGGGGAAACCAGATTCACTTAACAACTGTGTCACTAACTTATCAACTGCAGTGATTCACTTAACACCTGCGGCATGAAATATTGTGAAATGGGGCAAAACTCACTTAACCAATGTCTCGCTTACCAACATAAATGGGGGGGGGGGGTCCATTGGGGTAGCAAATTGAAGATTACCTGTATTTGTGACGGTTGTACTGGCCCAAGTTAGGTGACCTTAAGGAACTCTGGAGACATTAAGTGAATCTGACTTCCTTCATTGGCTTGGCTTGTCAAGGCTATGAATGGTGACCCACGACGGTGCCACGAAGGTCAAGGATGACCTGTATCCTTATTTTTCCTTGAAGATTCTCCAACCAGAGATTTCTGCCAGACCACTGCAGCACCAGCAGATACCCAAAAAAGTTACGCTTTGGTTTACGAAGGTGATTCCATTGGTTCAAAGGGGTAAGAAACTTGGCTGGCCCCTCGTCCAAACAATTTACTGCAGATTAATGCTACTTTGCCAAGAAACCTCACTGAAGCAGGCTGCAGATGGAACAATTAAAAGTAAGTACTCTACCAGGGAGGACAATCATTTGGAGAAAGACCAGGGATGTCTGGGGTGGAGGGGGGAAATGCCTCTCTGAAAGCAACCGTCTCCAAACTTGGCAACTTTTAAGACTTGTGGACTTCAACTCCCAGAATTCCCTCAGCCTGCCTGGCGAATGTTTTAGAGGGATGCCCAACCTTGGTAATGTTTAAGATCTGTGGACTTCAGCTCCCAGAATTCCCTAGCCACTCATGCTAGCTGAGGAATTGTGGGAATCGAAGTTCACAAGTTTTAACTTTACCGAGGTTGGAGACCCCAGCTCTAAACAGAATAGGACAACTTGCTGTGGTCAATCCACTATGGCCAACTTGCCACAGCCGACTCACCACAAGACAACTTGGCACGGGACAATTCAACAGTTCAATTTAATCCTTTAATCCAATATCATCCAATATCTCAGGGGTTGCCACGAAGAAGAGGGAGACAAGCTATTCTCCAAAGCACCTGAAGGCAGAGGACAAGAAGCAATGGGTGGAAACTAACCAAGGAGAGAAGCAACCTAGAACTAAGGAGAAATTTCCTGAACAATTAATCAATGGAACAGAAGTTGCCTCCAGAAGTTGTGAATGTTCCAACACTGGAAGTTTTTAAGAAGATGTTGGATAGCCATTTGTCTGAAGTGGTGTAGGGTTTCTTTCCTAAGCAGGGGGTTGGACTAGAAGACCTCCAAGGTCCCTTCCAACTCTGTTATTCTATTCTATTCTAAAATAACATTAAAACTATTTTAATTTTTGGACATTCACATTTCATTTTTGTCTCTCCTTTTGCATCCTCTCTTTAATGGGTCCTTTTGGAGAAGAGCGGGATATAAATCAAATAAATAAATAAAATAAATAAATAAATAAAATAATAAATAAAATAATGATTCTATGCCGAGTTAGCGGTGGCTAGTTGGCCACTCTGATTTGGCAGTGGTGAGTTTCTAAAGGCCTGGAAAGCAAATATTTGTATACAAAGGAGCTTGTGGTTTTTGGACCAATTGCTCTTAGCAATCCTGGCGATAGCAGAGGATGCTGGGAGATGTAGTTCAGCAGCATCTGGAAGGCACAAAAGATCGTAAAATGGAGCCAAACTCACTGAACAAGTGTCCTGCTTAGCAACAGAGATTGGGGGGCTCAATGGTGGCCATGATTCAAGGACTAATTGTAAGACATATGAACTTCAGCTCCTAGAATTCTCCACCAGGAGTTGAAGTCCATGTGTCTTAAAGTTGCCAAAATTGAGAAATGTTGGCATAAAGTAACTTCTGTTCTTCACTGTTGTGTACATGTTGTTCTGACCGAGGCTTCCCCCAAAAGCACGAAACAGATTCCTGGTCCCAACAAAACCCCTTTTATTAGGCGAATGTGAATCCCTCTCATTCACATTGGGCAAAGGGCTGGCAAACAGTCTTTCAAAGGTGAAGTTATGATTGCGGACCTTATCTAGCTTGGAAAGCTACCATGTAAATATTTTCCAAATGCAGTGATGGGAAAAGAAAGACTCGGCACAGAGTCTCTGAGATTCACGGACAGATCTTCACACTCCTGAGATGAACGAATGAATGAACGAATGAAGGAATCAATGAGTTGTTTCCTGCAAAAGCCCACATCTCCTTCGCTCCTCTTTTATTGGCTACTAGTGGTACCTGGCCACGCGTTGCTGTGGCCCAGTCTGGTTAAATGGCCAACCAAACTGTGTACACACAACCACTGTATAACCCCCAACCTACCTACCTACTGTATTTTTTCCTCTCTCCCTCTACCTACCTACCTACTGTATTTCTCCCCCCCTCTCTCTATCCCTCTACCTACCTACCTACCTACTGTATTTCTCCCTATCTATCCCTCTACCTACCTATCTACTGTATTTCTCCCTCTCTATCTATCCCTCTACCTACCTACTTACTGTATTTCTCCCTCTCTATCTATCCCTCTACCTACCTACTTACTGTATTTCTCCCTCTCTATCTATCCCTCTACCTACCTACTGTATTTCTCCCTCTCTCTCTCTCTATCCCTCTACCTACCTACTGTATTTCTCCCTCTCTATCTATCCCTCTACCTACCTACCTACTGTATTTCTCCCTTCCTCTCTATCTATCCTTCTACCAACCTACCTACTGTATTTCTCCCTCTCTATCTATCCCTCTACCTACCTACTTACTGTATTTCTCCCTCTCTATCTATCCCTCTACCTACCTACTTACTGTATTTCTCCCTCTCTATCTATCCCTCTACCTACCTACTGTATTTCTCCCTCTCTCTCTCTCTATCCCTCTACCTACCTACTGTATTTCTCCCTCTCTATCTATCCCTCTACCTACCTACCTACTGTATTTCTCCCTCTCTCTCTCTCTATCCCTCTACCTACCTACTGTATTTCTCCCTCCCTCTCTCTCTATCCCTCTACCTACCTACCTACCTACCTACCTACCTACCGTATTTCCTCTCTCTCTCTCTCTATCCCTCTACCTACCTACCTACTGTATTTCTCCCTCTCTCTCTCTATCCCTCTACCTACCTACCTACTGTATTTCTCCCTCTCTCTCTCTCTATCCCTCTACCTACCTACCTACTGTATTTCTCCCTCCCTCTCTCTATCCCTCTACCTAACTACCTACTGTATTTCTCCCTCTCTCTCTATCCCTCTACCTACCTACCTACTATATTTCTCCAGACTCCAGCTGTTCCTCTGCCTCACTGCTGTCTAGCTCCAAAGGTGGTTGAGAACTGCCAGGCCCCATCTCTTCCTCTGACGCAGAGCCCTCATCCGAGCCTTCCCCAGACTCCAGGACTGGCCCATGTTCCTCCCCAACCTTCTCACTGTCCAACTCTGCTGCCAGCTCCACTGGCCGTTGGTGGGCCACGACACATGCTGACTTCCCAGGGAAAGCTACATTTCCCATTAATTTCACAACGGTGAGCAGCTTTGTAGAAGTCCATGCAGAATTCGAGGCGGGTGAAGGAAACGACAAAGGTGTTTTCTTTCAAAGTCAGTACGAAGCAGGCCGAGTCCCCAAGACCCCTCTGCAGCATTTAATGAAACACAGATTGTGTTTCCTCACAGCGAAATTCAAAAGAGCAGCCGTGTTTTGCTCCAGCTTCAAAACGAAATTTTGGCATCCACGAATTTGTTTTGAGCTCACCTCATGGCAAGGTTATTTCCTGCGTCTCAAACACTCAAAATATTGGCACGGGTGGCGATTTTTCAGTCTTTTCAAAAGCATACCATTTAGTTACTCATAATTAACTAATGACGCGTTGGAAAATCTCCATGATGCTTTAAACTCCTTGTCGATTCACTTATATTTTATCTCTAATTAGTCTTTA